>JAQZBX010109791.1:0-10419 GCA_029593785.1 Cabassous unicinctus
CAATCTCTAATACTGCTTGTCTTACTTTGCCTCAGGGATGCCAATGCAAAGTATCAGATATGAGTTGGCTTTTATAATGGGAAATTTGTTAGGGTAAAATCTTATAGTACTAAGGCCATGAAATGTCCAAATAAAAGCACCATCAAAGATGCTTTCTCACCAAAGTCAGCTACTGTCGATCCTGGTGTCTTGTCATGTGATAATCAGATGAGATGGCAGGTTTGCTAGCCTCTCTCTATTTTCTCCTTGAACTCAGCTTTGGCTGATTAGTCATTTTTCTCTGGGCCTTGGCTCCTTGAGCCTCTCAGTGCTTCTCTCCTTGAGCTCAGCTATGGATGAATGTGGAGTCCTTTCTCTCACATGGCCAGATCAAAATGGTAGCTTCCTTTTTCTCTGTTTGTGTCTATCTATCTCTGTGTCCCTGTTTATGTCAAGCCAGCAAGAAGGCAGAGACCCACACTGGCTCACACCTCTCTGACATAGTCCAATTGAAATGGCCCATACCCACAAAAATGGAAAGTTCAAAAGCATTATCTTTTTCTTTTTGGGATTCATAAAAGAACTTCAAACTGTCACACTGTTGAACGTGAAAGTCTGATTTTTTTTTCAAAGCTACTAGAGACACTCTTTGAGGCAGTTCCAAACCTGGAAACTTTTTTGTGTGTTTTAAGATAGAAAAGTTTTTTCAAAGTTTACATTGAAGAAGACCCCATTTCATTAAGTTTCAAAGTTGTAAGAATTAATAGCACAAGAAAATATGGTTCTTCAAGTCAACTAGAAAGTATGAAATTTCAGTAGTTGTAGTTAAAAGAATCATTTGCAATTAGTGTAAAAGCCCAGATGAAAGAAAGTGACCTATGCAATAGAATAAAGTATTATGTGGATTGACATGAGAAGAGGAGATTTTCTTTTAGAGATAAAAGTATAGGTTAGAGCTAGCAAAGAGATTTCTTGGTTACACTCATGTTAGAGAGTGAGAACCCTGTCTGAAAGGGCAATAATGGACTTTGTATGATCCAGAACTAGACTGGAATTATTGTTCAACTACTGAACAGTCTTGTGTCCTTGGTCAAAGCATTCACTCTCTTTAAGATTCAATTCTTTTAACAATATAATGCATATAATAATGGGATTTTCATAAGCCTTGAAAAGAAAGCTTTAAAAAGAACTCATCTATGTAAATTGGCAGGTAGGGTATCTGTCACAAAATATGCAATTTTTACTAGTATAACCACTTCACCAATGCTCAATCTATGACGGATTGAAGGTGAACACCAGAATCATCTTTGAGTTATTTGAATATTTTCAATTTGTTTAAATTTACTATTACCTAAAATTTGTTTGCATCATATTATTAGTTAAGCCACTCTCAACAAACCCTTTTTCATAGAGGTCAATTTCACATAACATAAAATTCACCATTTTAACTATTTTAAAGTGTTCAATTCAATGACTTTTAGTAAATTCACAATGTTGTGCTAGCATTACTACTAATTCCAGAACATTTTCCTCACCCTCAAAATAAACATTAAGCAGTCACTTCCCATTCTCTCCAAACCCATCCCCTAGCAACCACTAATTTGCTTTCTGTCTCTATGGATTTGCCTATCCAGACATTTCATATAAAGGAATCATAAAATATGTGGCATTTTGTGCATGATTTCTTTCACTTAACAGTTTTCAAGGCTGATCCATGTTGTAGCATGTATGACAATTTCATTCTTTTATGACTGAATAATATTCCATTGTATGGACCATACTACATTTTGTTTGTCCATTAATCAGTAGGTAGACATTTGGATTGTTTCCAATTTTTAACTATTATGAATGATACTACTATGAACATTCCTGTACAAGTTTTTACAAAAACACTCCTTTGGGATATATATATATGGAATTGCTGGGTCATATGGTAATTCTACGTTTCACTTTCAAGGAACCACCAAACTGTTCCATACGTGGCTGCATCATTTTACATTTCCACCAGCAATATTTTAGGGTTCAGTGTTCACATTCTTGCCAGACCTTCTGTTTTATGGTTATTATTATAGCCATCCTATTGGTTGTAAAGAGGTATCTCATTGTAGTTTTGATGTGGATTTCTCTAATGACTAATGATATTGAACATCTTTTCATGAGCTTATTGATCATTTGTGAGTCTACTTTGGATAAATGTATCTTTGGGACATTTGCCTGCTTTTTTATTGGATTGTTTGTCTTTCTGTTGTTGAGTTTTAAGAGTTCTTCATATATTCTGGATACTATACCCTTATAAGATATATGATTTTCAAATATTTTCTTTCATTGCATGGATTACATTTTCAGGTTTTTTTTGGTAGTGTCTTTTGACACAGACAACATTTTAATTTAGATGAAGTCCAATATCTTTTCTCTTTGGTCATTTGTGCTTTACATGTCATGAGTAAGAAACCACTGCCTAATCAAAAGTTTTGAAGATTTACACCTAAATTTTCTTCTGAAAGGTTTATATATTTAACTCTCACATTTTTCATTTATTTTAAGTTAATGTTTTGTCTGGTGTGAGACAAGGGTCCAACTTCATTATTTCACAAATGTATATCCAGTAGTTCCCACTTGCTGAAAAGACTATTCTCTCACCATTGAATATACTTAGCAACCTTGTTAGAAATCAGTTTGCCATAAATGTGTAGGACACTCAGTTCTATTCCATTGACTTACATGTTTATCCTTATGGCAGTACCACACTGTTTTGATTACTCTAGCTTTGTAATAATTTCTGAAATTGGGAAGTATGAGTCCTCCACTATTGTTCTCCTTTTTCAAAATTGATTTAGCTTTTTAGGGTCCTTTGTAATTCGATAAGAATTTTAGGATCAGTTTGTCCATTTCTACCCAAAAGATAATTGGAATTTTGATAAGGATTGTATTGACTGTATAATTTGTTTGGGGGTGTATTTCTATTTTAACAATATTAAGTCCTCTATTTATTAGGATGTGCTTCTATTTATTTACAAATTCTTTACTTCCTTTAAACAATGTTTTATAGTTTGCCATGTGCAAAACTGTGTCTTCTTGGTTTAGTTTATTCTAAAGTATTATATCCTTTTTGTTGCTATTGTAAATGGAATTGCTTACTTAATTTCATTTTTGGATTATTCATTGTTAGTGTATACAAATATGACTAACTTTTGTATATTGACCTTGTGTCCTGAAACTTTGCTAAATTCATTTATTAGCTTTAATGGGTTTTGTGGCTTCTTTAGGATTTTCTATATATGAGATAATGCCATCTGTGATTAAATATAATTTAACTTATTCTTTTCCAATTTGGATATTTTTTATTTACTTTTCTTGCCTAATTCCTCTGACAAGAACTTCCAATACATTGCTGTATAGCAGTGGTGAAAGGAGATTTTCTTGTCTTCTTCCTCATCTTAGGTAGAAAGCTTTCAGTCTTTAACCATTGAGTATTATGTTAGCTGTGGGTTTTTCACAAATGCCATTTATCATTTTAAGAAAGTTCCCTTTTATTCTTCATTTTCTAAGCATTTTATATGAAAGTGTTTTGGATTGTTTCAAATGATTTTTCTGCATTAATTCTGTCATTCTATTTGTGTGTGTGTGTCCTTACTCTATTATACAAGAATGTTTATTCCATTGAATCTCAGTACTGATTTAGCACATGGGCTCAACAGTTAGATTTCCTGGAATTAAAACCTGAATTCCACACTTGTCTGACTTTCAATAAATTTCTTAACATTTTTGAGACTAAGTTTCCGTATCAGTAGAATGAGGGTATTAAAAATTATATCTCTCTAACAAGTTTATTATGAGGATTAAATGAAATAATGCGGTTAAATTAGTTATCACATTATATGGCACTTAGATCTCAAAAAATCTTATTTTAACCCATACTATTATTACATGTCTATTTTCCTACTAGATTGTAAATTCTTCAAGTGCAAAATTTGTGTCACTTATATTTGTTAGTATTTTGCATGTCATAATGTTTTATTTGATTAATGAACAAGAGCTTCATAGAATAGTGTACAACTAACACTAAACAACAACAAAAGAAGGAAAATTGATAGTTCATTGTTTTGTTCTATAGAGTTACAAACATGAGCTTCTGATAATCAAAAGTGTGATTTGGAAACTCAGGATCCTTCCATCTTGTGGATTTTCCATCTTCAACAAATGGTTTCCAAGATCACCATGCTTGTCTGCCATCTCTACTGCAGGTTGTTATTTTTTTTATGCCATTTTGAACCTCTTCTAGTGTCCTTTCCTTTCAGTCTAAAGAGTGCCCTTTGACATTGCTTAAAGGGCAAGTCTAGTGTTGATGAACTACCTCAATTTTTGCTTATCTATAAATGTCTAAATCTCCCCCCTCCTACTTCTTAAGGAGGTACCAGGGATTGAATCCAAGACCTTGTACTTGGGAAGCAGGCACTCAATCATTGAGTACATCTTCTCCCTCTCTCTCATTTTTGAAAGAAAATTTCTCTGGATATAAAATTCTTGGTTTGCAGTTATTTCCTTTCAGTGCTTTAGGTATTTCAACCCCCTGCTTTCTTGCATGCATGGTTTCTGATGAGAAATCTGCACTTAATCCTATTGAGACTCCCTTATACATAACATATTGCTTTTCTCTTGCAGTTTTCATAACTCTCTCCTGGTCCTTTGCATTTGATAGTGTGATCAATATGTTGTTGGGTATATTATTTCTTCATGTTTATCCTGTTTTGTGTTATCTGGGTTTCTTGGATGTACATATTCACTTCTTTTGCTAGTTTGCTCCTATATAGCTCTGTCCCCCACTTTATGATATTATTGTCACAAATTGCTGCTTTACAAATTGTTTTCCCATGAACATAGCTTTGTAATTATTGTTTTATGCAGTTGTCCTTTTGAAAAAAAGAGGAGTTACAAACCAAAAAATTAATAGTGATTTTATAATTTACAATGTCATTACCTTTTCAGATGTTCTTAATTCCTTTTTGTGGATTCAAGTTAGTGTCTAGTTCCCTTTTATTTTATTTCAAAGGACTCCCTTTAGCATTATTTTGTGGAGTATATCTACTAATGATGAACTCACTTATCTTATGTTTATTTCATAATGTCCTCATTTTTCTTTTATTTTTGAAAGATAGTTTTGCCAGATGTAGAATTTTTGGTTGACAGTGTATATTTTTTTCTCTCAGCACTTTGAATATGTTATCCCACTGCCTTCTGGCTTCCATGAGTTCTCTTGAAATATCAGCTGTTTATCTTATTGAGGAGCCTGTGTGTGTGCTGTCTCTTCTCTCTCGTTGCTTTTAAGATTCTGTATTTGTCTTTCTCTATTGACAGTTTTGTAATACCATGGCTCTCTTTCAGTTTACACTACCTGGGCTACTTGAGCTTTAAGAATGTGTAGATTTATGTATTTTATCAAATTTGGGTAGTTTTCGGTCATTATTTTTTCAAGTATTCTTTCTGCCCCTGTCTTTCAATCCTCTCCTTCTAATAGTCACATTATATGTACATTATTACTCTTAATGGTGTCTTATAGGTCTCTTAGGCTCTGGGCATTTTTTTTTCACTCTTTTTTGTTTTTGCTCTTCAAACTGGAAAACATCAATAAATCTATTTTACGTTGGCTGGTCCTTTCTTCTCTCTGCTCAAATTTGTTGTTAATCTCCTATATTGATTTTTAAATTTAATTATTATACTTCTCAACTCCAAAATTTCTATTTGGCTCCATTATATAGTATCTACCTCTTTATTGATATTATCTACTTGCTGAAACATCATTCTCATTATTTCTTTTAGTTCCTTGTACACATTCCTTTGGCTTTTTGAGCATATTTAAAATTGTTGATTTAAAGTATTTTACTAAGAAGAACTTCCTTAGGGACAGTTTCTATTTATTGTTTTTTTTCTTATGTATGGGCCATACTTTCTTGTTTCTTCACATACCTTTTTTTTTTGTTGTTTAAAATTGGGCATTTTGAATATTGTAATGTAGCAGATCTGGAAATCAGTTTCTCCCCTTCCAATGGTATGTTGTTGCTTCTTGTTGTAGTAATTGTTTGTTTAGTGACTTTTCTGAACTAATTTTTTAACCTCTGTGTTCTTTGTCTTGTTCCATTAGCTTAGTGGTCAGCTAGTAATATGACAGAGATTTCCTTAAACACCTGAAGAACAATAAAAAAATGTTTGGGTCTTTGACCATTGGCTTTACATGTGTGTTGGGACATGTCTTCAACACTCAGGCAGTTTATAACTCTGCCTTAGGCTTTAATTTTCAATTCCTGTTTGTGCAGAGCCTGAAAGTCAGCAAGGGCTAGAACTTAGGGACCTCTCAGATCTTTTCTGGGCATTCACCTAGCCATGGGTATGCATGAGGACTTTTAGATTCCCAGGAATAATTGGGAGCTTTATAAAGTTCTCATTCCCTGAAGCATACCATTTTCCAGATTTTCCTCCCAATCTTTTTGATTTGCCTAATTTTTGCCCCAGTGATTATCATTTGGACTAGGCAGCAGCGGCAAATACATTTGTCTTAAAATATTTTCAACTAATATTCGCTGTTTGGCTGTCCAAAGTTCTGAGTATGTGAAGTAAAGGCAAGCCCTTTGAGCAGTCCTTCAGGGAACTACCATACAGGTCAAAACAAATAACCACTTTTGGTTGAGAATAAGGTCCATATAGTCCTTCTCATTTTAGCAACCTGTACCATGGATATGGGCTATTGTCTTCAAGACTATTGATATCTGAGGAGTGGAGGATAGTAACAATGTAAGTTAACATATTACAAACCTCTCTTATCAAGACTTAGCCATTTTTCTTAATTAATAGTCCCCATGATTATTTTAAGCATTTAAGTGGATTTCAGAGTCTCCAAAATTGATTCTGTCATTTTTGCCCCCTTATTCACTGATTTTGTGTAGGGACTGACTTTTGGTGTCCCCTACTCCACTATTCACTGATGTCTCAATGAATTTTCTATTGTAATTTAAAAGAAAAATCCTGAGTGAAAAAATCCTTTCTGGGCTTTTTAAAAAGAAAAGTCTGACCAGTTTATTGGCAAGATTCAATTGCATGGAGTTAATCAATTAGCCAAGGACGACTCCTGAGAGGAGATTGCTTCTACAGGATTCATTCTTGCTTAGAAGCCCTCCTCTTCACACTGCTTCCCTCTTCAACTCAAAAAGGGAAAATCAGTATATAAATTTTTGCCAGCCAAATATCTAAGTATAAAAATACTAATAAAGAAAAAGTGATCATATATTTGTCATAATTTTTGAGATTTATGAATTTACATAAGTGTGTGTACCTAATGAGAATGTTCTACCAGAGAAATGTCTATATGCTCAAACAATTATTAAGAAAGAATAGAATTTAAATGAGGATATATGCAGTGGTGGGAGTATGGTACACAGATCTTGCACATCCCTTGGAAACCAGAGCAGTCCCTCTTTCACTGTTCCATGAAGGAATTTTATGTAATTCTCTTGCTTAAGTTATTAAACTCAAAAGCAGAATACCATTCTTCTCAGCCACTTATTCGGGACCTCCATAATTCCTCCTTTCCTCTCAAACTATAGCTAGCATTATATTGCAGAATATTCCTGTAGCAAATGACAAAACCAAACTTTAAATGCTTTCATATGTATTTCTATATAGCTTTATTAATTCATATTGACCAAAATCTAGAAAATCTGTGTAGATCTGAATGTGTTTTTAAAATGAGGAATATTATCATTTTTTATTTGGCTGAATTAATTGGTAGGGTTTCAAAATGCTAGCTAGATCTCCTGGGATTGATTTTAATTTTTTTCTTGGATGGATGCCTAAAATCTGAGACCTGGAACTCAAAGGTGGCCTGTATTTAAAAGGAATGAAAGAGTTCAAATACCAGAAAAGCCTTGGTATAATGCAGAGAGAAAGCTGCAAGACTTTTGGGTTAGAAGGTTGGAGTGTGTTTCTTCAGATCATTTCCTAACTATATTCCTTGAAAGATACCAGAAGACATTCCCCTTACAAGACTTTGAGAAAAATATTATAAGGGAAACACAACATCTGTGACACATGCTTGTTGGCAACTTTTTTTAGATATTGCACTGAAATAGGCTTCTGGTTCAACGAGCTAGAGTATTTCAGAGAAGCAGAAGTAAAGTGATTGCTTAATTTTCAGAATCAGAAGGCCAGCATAGCATGGTAATCATACCTTTGGGATTCCTTGGTCCTGGCCAATGGTCATGAGATCCCCTGGGACAAAGCAGATTCAAATTTCTTCACATTTCTTAAACGATATATATAATTAAAAGCAGGATGGGTGCTTCATGCTGGTGAACTTAGGTCAGAACTGAGAAACCATTTATTATCTTAAAGTTAATTTCAATACCTGTGGCAGTTCCTAGTCCCAGGCCTGCTGGGATAAAATGGAGGCAGATAACATTGTTATGGGATACTATAAGAACATTAAAAGTCTGTACCAATCATCCAAGCTTATCTCAACTGAATCTGGAGCCATTTTACTACTGGGAAAAGGGAAATACCCAGAGCTTTTATGGGTTAGGAATATTAACTCAATGTTAACACTACTGCTCCAAATCCTAAAATATCCCTGTATTCTAACAGTTACAGTGGTGGCTTGTGGTAATCAGATAATAATGAATATTTAGTTCAATGGATCCCAAAGTCATTCTGTGTTTCTGGTTCTGAGTCTTAATTATGTAGTATATATTTGAAATGCAAGTCTAAATTAACGCACACACATACACACGGCTCTGGTAAAATCCCCATTAGCTTTTGTGACCCTTAAAGTAAAGGTTATTATGGTATCATTATGTCCCCTGATACTTACCAACCTTAATGAAATAATAAATTAAAAGAAATACTCAATGTCCAAAGGAAATCTCTTCCTACAAAGAGAAATGAGTGCTGTCATCAAAGATTTGAGAAAAGCAGGAGTGGAGATTCCTAATATAATTCCATTTATATCTCCAATTGGGGAAGTGCAGAAAATGAAAGACTTTGCAGAAAAAGAGTAAGTTATTTTAAACTGAAATAGATTTGATTCCAACTGTAACTGCTTTTTCATATGTGGTGCTGGAATAACTCAGCACACTCACTGGCACCTAAAATGCATCTGCAGCGCTTGGGAACGCTTTTCTTCTGATTCCAAATAAACAAGCTATCAGCGGAAGTTTGCCTGAACAATCAGGGACAACTGTATGCCCTGTCTTGCATCATGGTTTCAACTCTGTCCAAATTAATTTTCAGCACTCTTTGACTGTCTCTTCATTCCGAATGACATTTTGCTGTTTACCTACATGGATGATAATCATATTGATAGAACCTGGAAAAAAAAGATTAGCAGGATTCTTAAATACTTTTGCAGGACCATGCAGGCCATAGGTTCTGAATTAAAACTCACAAAAATACAAGGGCTTACCACCACAGTAAATTTTCTAGTGATCCACTGATCTGGAATATTTTAAGATATTCCCTTTAAAGTGAAGGATGATAAACTTTGTTGTCTCCTAACACTAGGGAGCAAAATGCTTGGTGAAACATTTTGTATTTTAAAGGCAACATATATCACACATGAGTGTTCTCTTCTTTCCCATTTACATGGATTCCCAAGTATGAGGGGTGTGCTGGTTAGGCTAATGTGTCAACTCGGCCAGGTAATTGTGCCCAGGTGTTTGGTCAAGCAAGCACTGCACTAATTGTAATACAAGGGCATTTATGGACATTATTTTAGTCATCAGTGAGTTTACTGCATAGATGGCTGATTACATCTACAATCAACCAGAGAGATTGCCATCAGCAATGAGTGACATTTTATCCAATCATTTGAACGCCTTAAAAGGGGAAGTGATTTCAGCATTCAGAGAGAATTTCCCAGCTTGTCTTTGGACAGTCAATGTCTCCCAGAAACTCATAAAGGACCTTCAGCGGACTTTCTTTGGAGCCCCTGGTTTGCAACCTGCCTGCAGAATCTGAACTTGTGCATCCCCACAGTCACGTGAGAGAATTTTATAAAATCTTATACTATTTATGGGTATCTCTTTTTTATTCTGTTTCCCTAGACAGCCCTGAATAATACGGCTTGGTACCAGGAGTGGTTCTTGAGGAACAGAATCTTAAACATGGGATTTCTGAAGTGGTTCTGGGAGTTTTGCAATTGGCTTTCTACTCTAATTGGACTCAAAGTTACTAATGACCTACTTTCTAGTAATGAAGAGGCCACTAACAATCCATGGCATGGGTTGGCAATGGAGATATGCAAAATATCATCACTGGATTCCCCTACTTCCGCACTTAGGCAAGGATCTGGGTGAGAGTGTTTTCAACACCTTAACAGCGTTTAGTGGAGTCAAAAGTTACAATGATATTAGTTGGCTCCTCCTAGATACTGTAGAAACAGTTACAAAAGAAAGA
>JAQZBX010109792.1:0-10430 GCA_029593785.1 Cabassous unicinctus
AAAAAAAAAAAAAAAAAAATTCTCTCCTGGCAGTTTTTCTCTTTCAGTAGCCTCATTGTATCATATCAGTGTCTTCTCACCTCCATGGTTTCTGATGAGAAATCGGCACTAAGTCTTACTGGGCATCCCCTGTATGTGATGGTTTTCTATTCAGATTTTCAAATTTTCTTTGTGCTCATTCAGTGTCTTCTTGACTTCCTTTATCCCTTTAGCCATATTTTCTTTCAACTCATTAATTTGATATTGGAAATTTGTGTGAATCTTGTTTATTAGTTGTCTCAAATCCTGTGTCTCATCTGGGGCTTTGATATATTCCTTTTCTTGGGCCATGTCTTCCATTTTCTTAGTATGGTTTGTAATTTTTTGCTGATGTTAATGCATCTGATTAGAATGGTGAGTATACTCAGATGCTAAATTTCTCTTTCATAGGGATTTAGTGGTTCGTGGCTGTGTGTTACTGCTGTTCTTTGGATCTTGATTCACCCTGGGTCTTTAGGATTGTCCCTGTTAGTTGCTGAAAACCCAGTAATGGGTTACAGACCTGCTTCCTAAGGCCTTGGAGAGGGAGGCTATAAAGGCTGGAAAAAGCTCTCTCACTTATTTCATTTCTTCATGTGCACTTCCTTGGTCTGCCAGCAGATGGCACTCTTTGGCAGCAGTCTCAGTTCAATGCCTGTTCAGAGTGTGTTTGCTGCAACATGGACTGGATCAATGTGATAGAGGTTCCTGCCTGGAGGCTAAGAGCCCTGTAATTCAAACTTTCTCAGAGACAGTTCTCTATCCTTCCCTGGCAGCCCCCTTCCTTTTGCCGGGTAGGAAATAATTCCTCTCCCCCTCTCCATTCTCAAGAATCAGTCCCAGTTAGTAGAGAGGGAGATTGAGAGGGTCAGATCTCTTTAGTCCCGAATCTCTTAAGTCACAGCTTGCTCCCAAGGCAAATGGTACGGCCCCACCCGGCCTGGAAGGGCTCCTGGGACACAGGAGACCAAATTTATGGGTCAAAAGGTGACTCAGCCTTAGGCTGTGTCCCTCTCTCTCCCCTTTCTTGGGGAGGTGGATTCCTGGGGTCCCCTTTGTCTGTAGGGATAACCAGTAAGACTTAGTGCCGAGTTCTCATCAGAAACCATGGAGGTGAGAATTGTATGATACAGTTAGGATACTGAAAGAGAAAAACTGCCAGCTAAGAATTGTTTATCCAGCAAAATTGTCCTTCAAATATGAAGGTGAGTTTCAAATACTCACAAACAAAGTTCATAAGAAAGAATCCACTTTTACAGGATATATTGAAGGAAGCCTTAGAGCCTGAAAGAAAAAGGAAAAGCTTGGAGGAAACTAGAAGAAAAAATAGCAGAAAGGAGAACCAAAAGAGTAAAAAGACAAACAAAAACAAGATATGACATATGAAAACCAAGGAATAAAATGGTGAAAGAAAATAATGCATTTAGAGTAATATCATTGAATGTGAATGGATTAAACTCCCCAATCAAAAGATGTAGGCTGACAGAATGGATAACAAAAACGAGCCATCCATATGCTGCCTACAAAAAACTCACTTTAGACCCAGGGATACAAACCAGCTGAAAGTGAAAGGTTGGAAAAAGATACTCCATGCAAATAGTAACCAAAAAAAAGGGGTAGCTATATTAATATCAGACAAAACAGACTTTAAATGCAAAAATGTTATAGAAGATAACAGTATGTCATTATATATTAATAAAAGGGACAATCCGCCTGGAAGATATAATAAGCATAAATATCTACGCACCTAACCAGGGTGCCCTAAAATACATGAGGTAAACTCTGGCAAAACTGAAGGGGGAAATAGACATCTCTACAATAATCATTGGAGACTTCAACACACCACTCACATCATTAGATAGAACAACTAGACAGAAGATCAACAAGGAAACAGAGAACTTGAACAATATGATAAAGAGCTAGACCTAACAGATGTATACAGAACGTTGCACCCAAACTCAGGGGTTATACATTCTCAAGTGCTCAAGGATCCTTCTCCAGGATAGATCACATGTTAGGGCACAATGCAGCTCTCAATAAATACAAATCTAATGAATCTGACCAGTGAGGAAAGTACAGCAGATTGCCCAGAAGGGAGACCATACTGACTCCAGAGAGTGATGAAGTAGCTGCCTGATAACCTAATTCCAAGGAGGCTCAGCTACTCTTGCAGTTGGATTCTGTGAAAACCTCTTGAATCCCTTCCACCACCACCACCACCCTAACCCCTTATCATCCTTACTGATTAGAAGGTCTAGAGAAAACCTGGCAATTTTTATTATTTGTGTTTTTCTATACAAATGATTCAACCAGTCTCATAACTATAGAATTTTAGTTAGATCTAACTTAGGAGGAAAGACTAAAGAGTCTTAAAATTTTTACAGTTTGGTAAAGAAAAGGTCAAGGGAATTTTTCAAATGCTTGATAATCCCTATAGAGCACATTTTGATCAGTGGTACACCTCTCCATGAAGTCTAAGAAAGAGGAAATGGACTTAAATTGCAGCAGAAGGAATTAAGGTTTGTTGTGAAGACAAATTTCTTGGCATAGTAGACGAGATTGTGAAACGCAGGGTGACTGAGGTTTACTTTTCTTGGAGGTCTTGGGATGGCTTATATATGGACCTCAAATTTCCTGCCATCCCCAAAATAACAATTATTTTTATTCCCAGAGTATGAGAGATGGTAGGATATATACTTTATGGAGGAAGAAATGACATTTATCAATGAAATTGGACTCTGGGGAAGAGGAGAAGAAGATCTAAACTCTGAGGATGATGGGTCCTTCCTTAAATGTATATCTGTTGAGATGTCACCCAAGTTCATCCCTTGTAACTAATCCTCCCCTAGATGTGGGTGCAACCCAAAGGCATGTTTTCCCAGAAGCCATATTTGTAGTATGTGACCCTGCCCCTGTTGCCATAGCTGATTCTCCCAGGAGTGTAGACACCTAACCCAGCTTAGACAAAAGCCTGTTCCTTGGGAATTTGGAATTAAAATTGAGGGACTGGAGTAGATTGCATGAAAGATGTTCATGTCTATATATTCTATCATGTGGACTATGAAAAAGGAGAAAACAGGTTCCAGAGAGATGCATAGAGAAGAGCTGAAATGAGAGAGGAGTGTTTTTGAGGATTGTTTCTTTGTTCAGGTCTTTCCTGAGATGGCTGCATTCCTACCCTTGGGTTCCATGGGACATTGTAATGTGTTTATAAAGTATACGTGTTTTGCTTAAGCTGGCTCCAGTAGGTTTCTGTCACTTGCATCCAAGTGTCCTCACTTATACACTTCTCCAGAACTCATCAAAATGATCTCCAACCTGCTGAAACCCTCCTTTTTACTCAGTCAATGCAATAGTGGCCCTGTTACCTCCATATCCATTAGGAGTGACTAGGTGAGATAGACATGGGTAAACACACATACTTGGGGTAGAAATCAGCATTTACATATAACCCCAACCTCACAATCCTCTATTAGAAACTTCCCTTTGCCTGGCTTCCCCACAGGGAAGGTATAAAAAACATGTGCCCAGCAGGCTTCATTGCTCATCCAGCACTAGTGTTTATTTACCTGGTAGAAGAGGGTGAGAACAACACAGGAGTCAAACCTGGTATCCAACAGAAAGACTCTTACAAAGTTTCCAGCAATAGCCATAGAGAAAGGCCAACTCATTTCAGAGGAAGCATTAACATGCAGGAATATGGAACTGAAGTCTTCTTGCCATCTTTCCATCCAGAGCTCAATCTTTCTACTGATCTAATGGAGAGGCGATAAAAATAATACTGCTAGCAGTAGCTAACCTTTATTGAGAGTTTCTGGGTTCCAGATACCATGCTAAGAACTTTACATAGATTAGCTCAGTTATCCTTACACCTGCCATGTGAGGAGCTGCTATGCACGTTAGCTGCAATAGTTCAGAATTTTGGCTCAGAAGTCAGATTGCTTTGGTTCAACTGACTGCATGGCTTACTTATTGTGTGATCTTAGAAAAGTTGTTTAACTTCTCTAAACCTCAGTTTCATCTTGTATCAAATGGATCAAAATCTTCATCTGTAAAATGGGGGAAATATCCACCTCATAGGGTTAGTGTAAAGATGAAGTGAGATAATACATGTATACGGTGCTTGGTCTATATGTGTTAAATAAAAGTTTGCAATTATTAAAATCCTTACTTTTCAGTTGAGGATATAAGAGGTTAAAAAATTCCCAAGCTCACCAGCTGGTAAAAAATCTTAATCTAGAGCAAACCTTGCTAACTGTTTCCCTCACAAACACTTAAAAAACCTAAACATTCATAAACATTGTATATGTAATATGAGTAATCCTAAAGATTTCTCTAAAAGGCATGTCTTGTGGAATCACTCTTCTGTTAAAACCATTTTTTGACTCTACATGGACTTTAAACATCTTTGGCCCTAGACAATAGTCCCTCCAGACTCATTTCCTGCCACTTCCTTCCCACATACATCTTGAGTTATTGGAGTTCCCTACTGAGAGCTCTACATGCTCTCTCAGCTCTAGGCCTTTTCAAATATTTCTTTCTCTCAATTCTCCACTCTACCCCATCTCTTGTATAGTTTACCTCTTACATCTTCAGGATTTAGCTTAGAAATCACCTTCTACATAAATTTCCCATATACCCTCAAAGCTTGGTTAAGAGCTCTTCCTTTGTCCTCCTTCATGCCTGTGTTTACCTCATGATTGCACTTCATTTTACCAGATTACCTGTTTATTTCTCTGGCTTCCTCCTTTGGACCCTAAGCTCCTTGGACAGTAAGGCACTAGTAATATAACAGTCCCGACCTCAAAAGGGATAGGATGAATCTTAAGTCTCTCCTCTAAAAGCATTTCTGGGGTGGTTGCTACATGTAGATTGCTTCATGATATGTTGTTGGGATCCCAACTCTAAATTATCAGTCTAAGATAGAGATCAGAGACCCATGGTGAATTAAGCCTCTACTTCTTAGAGGTCACAATGGGAGAAAAAAATCCCACAAAACTGAGGAACCTTGCCTTGTAACCATTTCCTCTCCAAGGTATGCATATACTTATTTAGTAAAGAACACATTGAGAAGCAACTACACTATGCATGTGCTATTAGGTGAGGGGACACAATGATGAGCAAAATAGACATGAACTCTGCCTTCAGAGCTTAGAGTTTAATGGAAGACACACACAATCAATCAAACACATACCTACCTATGTGTAAAGAAAACTTTGGTAAGTGCTACCAAGGAAAAGTCCTTTTAAAGGTGCTTTAAAATCTCTGAACAGAGAAACCTGGATGGGAGGCAAGAGGGCAAATTTAGGACTACTTCCCTGAGCACCTGCTTCCCATGTATGAGGTCCCAGGTTCAATCCCTGGTACTTCTTAAAAACAAAACAAACGAATAAACCAACTTTCATTGGGGAGCAGATGTAGCTCAGTGGTTAAGCACCTGTTTCCCATGTACAAAGTCCTGGGTTCAATCCCTGGTACCTCCTAAAAACATAAAAAAGAAAAGAAAGAAAGAAACGGCATAGCTGGAACACCTTCAGAAGAGGGGTGAGTACCTGGAGAGGCAGACAGAGGCTGCCTGGACATGTTGCAGGTCTGAATTTGCCTTATTTCCCAAAGGACACACATTGCCTCTCTCAGGACAAATCCTAAAGGAAAGTCCTAGGTATAGAGTTCCAGGAGACTTGAGACAATGAGGTAGAACACAGATTGGCATAGGGCAATTCACACAATTCTGGAAGGACTCTTTTTTAGTAAAGTCAGTGACTTTACTAAAGTCTGGCTGTGACTTATTACTGATAACAGGTCTCTGAGCAAACTGTGGTATAAAAAAATTATTGCCAAAAAGCTTAGGATCTTTCATAGAAATCTTAGAGCCCCAGGAACTTTGAGATAATATGTTAATTGGGGGGAAAAGTTACTTGCCTTTGCTCCTGCCTTGCTCCTTACCTACTGCTGGCCCATCCTCAAATCTTTAAATGATGTGGCCCAGGAGAAGCTTGGAGCTGGTGGAGGTTGACTGGAAAGGAGGTTCCTGCTCTTCAAGGCCTCTCAGCAGGCCCATAGTTCCTGATAGGCTCTCAGGGCTCCCACTCTGAACTGGCTGCTCTTATCTTGAATATGAGGCCCTTTTCTGGACACAGGGCTTCAAGTTATATGTATATAAACATGTGTGTAATTGTATGTATTTGTTTTTGAAGTGTCCTTGCAGAATTCTACTGATAATTCCTCTGGCTTCTGCATTTCTACCTGACCTTTATTCTTGAGAAGGAGTTGGATTATGGAATTAGGAAGGTTACTGTAGCAGTTTGATATTATTGATGAATTCCAAAAAGAAATATTGGATTATGTTTGTACCTGGTCTTTTCCTCTGGTGTATTAGAGTGTATTGGCTTCAGAGGTTTTACTCTTACTTGATTAAATTATGATTAGGGCTTCGACTGGGCCACGTCAGTAGGGTGTTGAGTCCCCATCTCTTGGTGGGTGGGGACTCACAGATAAAAGACATGGCAAAGGACAGAGTTGGAGTTCTGATGCTGAGTTTTGAGCTGGAGCCTGGGAAGTGAACACACAGGAGAAGAAAACAGAGGAATAGAGACAGCTCCTTAGACATGGCAGAAACCCCGGAGAGAGAGACAGAGCCATTTGCCTGATAGTCTACAGCTGACCTTGTGGAGAAAACAGAGGACCTGAGCCCAGAGAGAAGCCCTGGGAAGAGAGGAACCCAGGAAGCCTGAACCCTCACAGACGTTGGCAGCCATTTTGCTCTAACATGTGGCAACAGATGTTGGTGAGGGACGTAACTTACGCTTTATGGTCTGGTAACTGTAAGCTTTTACCCCAAACAAATACCCTTTATAGAAGCCAACAGATTTCTGGTATTTTGCATCAGCACCCCTTTGGCTGACTAATACAGTTAGGGTTTCTCCAGACAGAGCAAGACTTATTTATGAAAGACATATTATCAGGCATGGAACCCAGAGATCTGGGAGCCAAGATGCAAGGTGTCTTTGAAAGCTTCTAACTCAGGGCTTCATAACATTTTTTGTTCCACAGACCCCTTTGCCAGTCAGGTGAAAACCATGGACTCCTTACTAAGTCCACACTATACTGCGTATTATTTAATAAATATATCACACCTGCACCAACACATCCCCACAAGAATGTTATTTGAATTTCAATTCAAGCTCACAGTCCCCTTGTTAAGAACCCCTGTTCTAACTGAATATTGGATGTAATCCACATTGATCTTGTCACTCTCCCTGCACTCTTCCTTTTCAATTGTATATACATTTTGTAGTTCAGACTTCAGTGCTAGTTTCCCTCCTGTGCCAAAATGCAGGGGAACTTAACCGGAGAAAAGAGGCCTAGGGTAGGGAGCACTGGGGTGGAGGAGAGCCTTCAGCTAAAAAATGAGTAACCAAAGAAAGTGGTAATCAGGTTCCTGAGTGGTGGTTCTTAGATCTAAAAAAAGGTGGTGAAGGAAAAAGGATGTAAAGGTTTGAGGCATTTAGAGAAGGTGGCTGTAGTGACAAGCATTCAAAAAAGAAATAATTGTGGGTAAAAATGAAATAAGGACTGCTGGTTTTGAAGAGGGCCTATTCCCTGTGGGGATAAAAATCCAAACACTTTTATTAACTCTTTTAAGAAATTGGTCAGGGGAGATTGACCCATGATGGCATCGAAGTAGCTCAGGCAGGGTGCAGCTCTCTTGCAAAATAGGGGAGAAGGCATAGAAGTAGTCCAAAGGAGACCCCCTGCAGGCCAGGCAAGTGTCATATGCATTATCCAGGAGGGCCTGGGGATGCAGAGATGAGAGGCCAAAAGGAAAACCGTGAGTTGATACCCCTGCTGCTGGTTACGCCACCCATACCCCACCCCTAAGGCGAACAGCCTCAATAAAACCTGCAGCTGAGTGGCCAATGGAGAGGGGAAAAGACAGCTTCCTCCCTGGGACGAGGTAGGAGGTGGCAGGGTGCTGTGTGTGGCTTCCCTTTGGCGAATGTAACTACTGTAATTCACTAGCTCAGAAGAGGTAGTGGAAATTGAAGGATTTATCTCTGTGGAAGGGTTAGCTGAGGAGCACCATTTACTGGTCATCCAGGAAAGTGAAGGAAGACAGATGATCCCTACCGATTCTTTCCCAGGCATGGTAGACCTGGTTGGGCCCCATTAGCATCTCCCTGCCACAGTTTTGACTACTTAAACAGGGCACTATTAATGTTTTAGAAAAAAATAAAACTAAAACTCGAAGTGCTATGAAATAAAACCACTAGGCAAGAGAGAGAAATTGATCAACAGAACAAAATCATCAACATAAGCAGGTGCCTAGGTATCAACAAAAGATAACAACCTGTACTAAGAAACAGTAAGATATGGCCAAGTCAAAGGAACAAGCCAAGAATCTAGATGAGACTCAGGATTTTAGACAAATAATAAACTATGTTCAAACAAACCTCCTTAATCAATTAAAGGAGATGAAGGAAAGTGTGACTAAAGAGATAAAGGATATTATGGTGACCCTGTGTGAGCATAAAGAACAATTTGAAAGACTGAGAAAAAAAGTAACAGAGCTTATGGGAATGAAAAACACAATGGATGAGATTAAAAACAAAAAACAAAAAACACGGAGACAACCAGCAAGATGGCGGCAGAGTAAGGAGCTCCTAGAATCAGCTCCTGCTACAGAGCAGTTAGCAATCACACGGAGCTATCTAAAGCATTTATTTGGGGGTTCTGGGGGACCAGGGTGCATCCTGCAGCATCCTTGGGGGGGGGGGCGGCTGGGGAGGCTGCCTGTCTCCGGAGGGGATTCATGGGTGTAGTGCTCCGCGCCGTGGAGGCCAGTGTCCATCCTCCACTGAGGTGCCGGCTGTCTCGGGAACTGTTCAGCGACTGGGATTGGAGGCTCCACTTCCCGGAGGCGGGGGAGGGGGAGACGGTTGGGGGCCGACTTCGGCTACTGGTTTATCTCTGTGGAAGTGTGGTCCTGGGGGCAGCTGGGGTTTGGACTTGTTCAGGACGCAGGGGAGGTGGCTGGCCGCTGTCTTGACTCTGCGCCTGACAAGAGGGAAAGCGGGGCTGACTGAAAATCACAGTGCTGGTAGGGACTGGCTTTTTTTCCATCTAGATCAGATTGCAGCTCTAGTCTAAGCCCCAGACCCACCTCAGGCAGGGGAAAATCTGGGGGTAGCTGCGCCAGCCTCTCCGGAAAACTACAGTCCACCCACGGAGGCGTGCCAACCTACTTTGGCAGCGCAAGCCACCCCACGAGCTATTCTATGGCAGGAAGTTCCATTTGCCAAAAACAGGGGAGGAAGAGACGGTTGGCCACCGATTTCAGCTACTGATTGGTGGATTCAGCTGGCTAAAGTATAACACTAAGAACAGCTAAAATTTGAACCTGTCCAAGTAAAAATGAGGCCGGTAGCCACCATTTTGACTCCACCCTCAGCATGAGGGGAATCCGGGCTGACTGAAAATCACAGTGATGGTAGAGACCGGTTTCTTTCACCCAGATTGGCCTGCAGCCCTAGCCTAGGCTTCAGCCCCATCTCTAGCAGGGAGGAAGCTGGCGGGCCCTGTACCAGGGTATCCAGGTTACTGCAGGTACATTTGGCTGGCACAGCCTGAGTAATTGGCAGTCTATCAGGGCAACTGCAGTCATCTTGGACCTGCATTGCATAGATTGCTGCCCACACCTGCAACTCCATCCCCACCCCAGGCAGGGGAGAAAGGGGTGTGAAGCTTCATCAGCCTCTCTGGGCAACTACAGTCTAAGCCTGCATGAGTTGGATCATTCTACACAGCTGTGGCTCTGTCCCTACCCCTGGCAAAGGAGAAAGTTGGGAGAAGTTTCATTGGTCCTTGGGGCAATGAGGGCAGCTTAAGCCTTCATAGCTTATAGCACCTACTACATTCTTGGCTCCTACTACACAACCAGCAAGGGAGAAAGGGCAAGAAAGCCCTAAATGAAAGAGAGAAACTACACCCAAGAATAAATACTCTAGTAAGGCAGATGCCAAGACACCAACAAAAAATTATAATCCACATCAAGAAACAGGAAGATATGGCCCAGTTAAAGGAACAAGATAAGCCTCCAGATGACATAAAGGAGTTGAGACAACTAATCATAGATGTTCAAACAAATTTCCTTAATAAGTTCAATGAGATGGCTAAAGAGATTAAGGATATTAAGAAGACATTGGATGAGCACAAAGAAGAATTTGAAAGCATACATAGAAAATTAGCAGATCTTATGGGAATGAAAGGTGAAATAAATGAAATTAAAAACACACTGAAATCATATAATAGCAGATTTGAGGAGGCAGAAGACAGGATTGGTAAGCTTGAAGAAATGGCCTCTGAAAGTGAACATACAAAAGAACTAAATGACAGCAAGAGACATGCAAACA
>JAQZBX010109793.1:0-10438 GCA_029593785.1 Cabassous unicinctus
CAGAGCTCAGGGAGGGGCCTTCCAGAGTTTGAAGTGCTGCTTCGTTGAGGAGACAGAGATCAGAGCTTGCGGAGGCCAAGGCAGCTGAAAACTGCCGGACAGAATACTGAAGAGGTGGGTGCTTTGCAGACACAGAGACTCAGAGATCTGCAGAGCGGTACATGTGAAGAAACTGCATGAGGCCAGGGAAATAACCACCAGAATTGTGGAGATGAACAAGTCTTGAGTTGATGTGGGCCTGGGACTAGTTTGTATTTCCATCAGCCAGAGTAGAACGGCCTCGCGGTACACAGGGCGCTGGAGGAAGTCTCCAGAAAGGAATTGTCATTAGTGGCAAAATTAGCTCTAGATTAAAGGTTGCTCTAGACTCCCCTAACAAAGCTTAGAAGAAAGCCTAAAAAAGAAAAAATAAGAAAAAAAGATTCCAAGTATCTTTGCCAGAACAAAGCTTATCACTTCTTAAATAAATGTAGCAAAATCCAGCACCCAATAATAAAATTAACAATGTCCAACATCTAATAAAAAATGACCAGGTATGAGAGCACAGGTGCAAAATGGTGGAGTAGGAAGTTTACAAATCACTCCCTCTACCAGAAAAATAAACAAGCTGGAAGACAGATTTGAATCACCTAGGTGGTGACTGTGGAGCCAGACTGGACAATCAGAACTACCACGGCCATGCTGGAGGAACAGAGAGGCTGCCGGGAGTTCTGCTCTGGAGCATGAACCAATGACAGTGCCCACTGTGATGTTGGTGGAAATGGTGGTGGTTGCAGAAATGTGTGGATTCCGGAAGGGACTGGCAGGGGCAAGGGTGGGTAGAGGAAACCTCATCCTCCAAAGTTGGGGTTGAAGGTCAAGGGATCCCTAAGGGATCAGTACAGTTGCTAGCCTTGTGTCGGCCCTCTCAGCAGCAAGAGTTTTGGCCTCCTTCCAGCACTTACCAGGATGCTTTGGTGGATTTTCTCTCTCTCTCTCTCTCTCTCTTTCTTTCTCAGGCAGATACCTGAAGCACCAGCATGGATGCAAGTCTCAATTTTGGCCCTCTTGGCAGCAGAAGCTTCTGACTTCACACCAGCGTCTACTGGGATTCAAAGGATTAATGCATTTTTCTCTTGGTTGGCTTTCTTTCTCTTTTTGTGTTTTTTTGGTCTGGAAGATCCCTGAGGGAACAGCACAGATGCAGACCTGGACAGCAGCAGCTTCCAGCTTCCCATTGGAATCTTTTGAGAGACATTGCATTTTCTTTTGTGTGTGTGTGTGGGGGGTTGTTTGTTAGTTTTTTTTCTCTTTCTTTCCTTTACTTTTTTCTTTTTCTTGGTCCGTTGGACTGAGGAGTGGGAAAAGTAACTTTCCAGAGTGAACACAACATAAACAGAATGTCTAGTTCCCTGAAAAAAAATAAAATAAAAACCTACAAGGAGACAGAAAAGTATAACCCAGCCACAGGAAGAAATAATTTGACAGAAACTATCCCAAAGGAAGCCTAGTCTCTGTGGTTACTAATCAAAGATCGTAGATCAACTCTCTTAAATAGGATCAATGAACTAAAAGGCAACATGGAAAAAGAAATAAAGGAAATCAGGAAAACAATATATTGACAAAATTGGAATTTAAATAATAAGACAAAAACCACAAAGAGGAACCAAATGGAAATTCTGGTCCTGAAAAGTACAATAATGGAAATAAAAAAATTTTGGTAGAGGTATTCAACAGCAGCTTGGAGTAGAGAGAGGAAAGGATCTGCAAACCTGAAGATTAGACAATTAAAACTTCCCAGCCTGAGGAGCAGAAAGAAAAGAGAATGAGAATAAAATGAACAGAGCCTGCAGAACCTGCGGGAAACCATCAAGTGTATGAACATAAGCATCATAGGAGGTCAGAGGAGATGTGATGCTTAGGCTAATGTGTCAACTCGGCCAGGTAAAGATGCCCAGTTATCTGGTGAAGTGAGCTCTGGGCTAATTGTAATACAAGGGCGTTTCGTGGACTTTAATCGTCAGTGAGGTGATTGCATAGGTGGCTGGTTACATCTGCAATCAGCTGAGGAGCTTGCCATCAGCAATGAGTGATGTCTCATCCAATCAGTTGAAGGCCTTAAAAGGGGAAGTGATTTCAGCATTCAGAGCTCTACTTTGGACAGCCAACATCTCCTGGGAACTCATCAAGAACCTTCATCAGAGCCTGTGGTTTGCAACCTGAACTGCAAAATTTGAACTTGTGCATCTCCATGGTAGCATGAGGCAATTTTATAAAATCTCATACTGTCGCCAGATATCTCCTTTTGTTTTCCTTTCCCTAGAGAACCCTGACTAATACAGGGGCAGAAACAAATAATTGAAGAAATAATGGCTGAAAACTAACCAAAGCTTGTGAAAGATATGAATATACAAATCCAAGAAGCTCAACAAACTCTAAGCAGAATAAACCCAAATAGACTCACACTGAGTCACAGTATATTCAAACTGGTGAATGCCAAAGACAGTCTTGAAACCAGCAAGAGAGAAGTGATGGATCACCTAATAAGATTAACATCCAATTTCTCATTAGAAACCATGGAAGCAAGAAGGCACCGGGATGACATTTAATGTGCCAAAAGAAAATAATTAACAAAAGAACAATATATCTAGCAAAAATGAAGAAGAAATGAAGGCATTTTTAGATAAACCAAAGCTGAGGAGTTCGTTAGCAATAGACTTGCCTTATGTGAAATACTGAAGGAGTCCATCATGTTGAAAAGGAAGGACACTAGACAGTAGCATTAAGCTATATGAGGAAATAAAGACCTCTGGTATAGGGAACTATAGGAGTAAATATAAATGTCAATATTATTGCTTTTTTTTTTTTTCATTTGTAACACTATCTTTTCCCTCTTATATGGATGAAAACTCAAATGCATAAAAAAACAATAAAAAATCTTTGTTAGTGGGCACACAAGGCATAAAGATATGATTTGTGACAAGAACAACATAAAGGGAGGGACAGAGAGCTACAAGAACAGTGTGTACGCTATTATCGTTAGGTTGGTGTATTAGTTAGCCAAAGGGGTGCTAATGTGAAATACCAAAAATGGGTTGGTCTTTATAAAGGGTATTTATTTGGGGTAGAAGTCCACAGTTACCAGGCCATAAAGTGTTCAGTTTCTTCTCTCACCACAGTCCATTGTCATGTGTTAGAGCAAGACAGCTGCCGGCGTTTGCCAGGGTGCAGGCTTCTGGGGTTCCTCTCTTCCCGGGGCTGCGTTTCTCTCCAGGCTCAGCTCCTGTTTCCTCCACAAGGTCAGCTGTAGGTGATCAGGCGAACGGTTCGCTTCTCTTCTCCTGGGGCCTTCTTTCCAACATCAAAACTGCTTCTCAAAAGACTGCTTCTCCTCTGTTCTTTGCCTTGCCTTTTATATTCAATTCCCCACCCACCAGGGGGTGGGGCTCAACACCCTACTGACTGACATGGCCCAGTCAACGCCCTAATCATAATTCAATCATGCGCAGATTAACAGATCAGATTACAGGCATGATCCAATTATATTTTTGGAATTCATAATTACATCAAATTCCCCAACGGTTACAGTTGGTATAAATATAAACTAAATGGTAATAGATTTAGGACGTTAAATATAATTCCCACAGGAATCACAAAAAATTATCTAAAAATCTATGTAAAAGGAAATGAGAAATGTTTCAAAATTGCTTATTACATACCATCACCTAAACATAAAGGAAGTGAGTAATGGAGGAAAGAAGGGACAGAAAGTTTTAAGATACGGGGAGCAGGTGTAGCTCGGTGGTTTGAGTGCCTGCTTCCCATGTACAAGGTCCCAAGTTCAATCCCTAGTACCTCATTAAAAAAGTATAAGATAAGCAAAAATAAATTAGCAAAATAACTGAATTTAAATGGGTTAGGAGAGCAGTTGTAGCTCAGTAGTTGAGCACCTGCTTCCCATGTATGAGGTCCCAGGTTCAATCCCGGGTACCTCTTAAAAATTTTTAAGTGGGTTAAAGTCTCCAGTCAAAAGGCAGAGATTGGCAGAATGGATAAAGAAGCTTGACTTAATTACATGCTTAATTATAAGATTCATGTTAGATCCAAAGACACAAACAGGTTAAAAGTGAAAGGATGGAAAAAATATTCCATGCAAAAAGTAATCAAAGAAGAGGCAGGGTGGGTGACTACACTGATATCAGACAAAATAGACTTTAAGTCAAAAATGTGCAAATAAACAGGGGCATTATATATTAATAAAAGGGTCAAATAAAGAAGAAGACATAACAGTTATAAACATAAATGCAACTAAAAACAGGATCCAAAATATGTGAAGCAAACTGACAGAACTGAAGGGAAATATAGACAGTTCTGACGTAGTAGTTGGAGATTTCAATACTCTACTCTTGGTGCTGGATAGAATACCTAGACAGAAAGTGAACAAGGACACAGAAGACGTGAACAACACATAAACCACGTAGACCTAGCAGACGTGCAGAGCACTTCACCCAACCACAGCAGAATACACATTCTTTCAAGGTGCACATGGAGCATTTTCCAGGATACAGCATATGTTAGGGAACAAGACAAATCTCAATAAATTGGAAAAGATTGAAATTGTACAAAGAAGCTTCGATGATACAATGGAATGAAACTAGAATTCTATAGCAGGGGGAAACTGGAAAATTTACAAATATGTGGAAATGAAAAAGCACACTTTTAAACAACTAATTGGTTAAAGAAGAAATCACAAGGGAAATTATAAAATAATTGAAGAATGGAAACAAAAACACAACCTACCAAAATTTATGGGATGCAGTGAAGTGCTCAGAGGGATATTTATAGCTGTAAATACCTATATTAAAAAGAAGACAGAGCTAAAGCTGATAACTTAACTTCATATCCTGAGGAGCTAGAAAAACAGAAGCAGAGTAAACCCAAAGTTAGCACAAGGTAAGAAATAATTTAGACTAGAGAAAGATGAGGAAAAAGATAAGAGTTGGTTCTTTGAAAATATCCAAAAAAAAAAGGATGAACCTTTAGCTAGACTGACAAAGAAAAAAGAAAAGATACAAATAACTAAAATCTTGAAATGAAAACAATGACAACAATATTGACCTTATGGAAATAAAAAGGGAACACTTATAATGAACAATTATATAGCAACATATTAGACAATCTAGGCAAAATGGAAAAATTCCTAGGTGCATACAAATTACCTAAACTGACTCAAGAAATAAAACCTCAATCAACCTACAAAAAGTTGAGAGTGGATCAGTAATCAAAATCCACCAAAGAAAAGTTTCAGATCAGAGAACTTCACTGAAGAATATTTACAGAAGAATTAATACCAATCCTTCTGAAAGGATTTAGATTCTTTGAATCCAAAGAATCCAAGAGAAGGGAACAATTCCTAATACATTTTATAAGACCAGCAACACCATGATAAAAACAAAACAAAACCTGATAAAGACACGACCAGAAAAGAGCATCAAACAAGATTGCAAACAAGGTGGCAGCACAAGATGTTTCAGGATGCCATTTCCCCGCAGAATCTTTATACAACGAGCAAAAACTACCAGAGCCATCTAACTCAAAACTCCAGAACACAGTTAAAAGATTGCAGTAACTGGGCAAGTGATGACTCAAGACAATGCACTTTTAAAAGAACTGAATAGATATTTTTCTAAGGAAGAAATACAAATTGTGAAAAAAAAAACACATGAAAAAATGTTCAACATCACTGGCTACTAGGAAAATGCAAATCAAAGCTACAATGAGATATTTCACACCTAATAGAATGGCCACTATTAAAAAAAAAAAAGCTACAGGTGTTGGAGAGGATGTGGAGAGATAGAAATGCTTATTCACTGTTGGTGGGAATGTAGAATGGTAAAGTTGCTGTGGAGGTCTGTTTGGTGGCTCCTAAGGAAGTTAGATATAGATCTGTCATGTGACCTGGCAATACCACTACTGGGTATATACCCAGAAGAACTGAGAGCAGTGACAGGAACAGACATCTGCAAACCCGATGTTTGTAGTGACATTATTCACAATCACCAAAAGACTGAAACAACCCAGGTGTCCATCAACTGACAAATGGATAAACAAATTGTGGTGTATACATACTGTGATGGTTAGGCTAATGTGTCAACTCGACAGGGTAATTGTGTCCAGGTGTTTGTTCCAGCAAGCACTGGGCTAATTGTAATACAAGGACATTTATGGACTTCGGTCACCAGTGAGTTTACTGAGTGGATGGCTGATCACATCTGCATCAATCAGAGAGATTGCCGTCAGCAATGGATGACGCTTTTATCCAACCAGTTGATTGCCTTAAAAGGGGAAGTGATTTCAACATTCAGAGAGAATTTCCCAGCTCGTCTTTGGACAACCAACTTCTCCCAGAAACTCATCAAGGACCTTTCATCGGACTCTCATCAGAGCCCCTGGTTTGCAGCCTTCCTGCGGAACCTGGACTTGTGCATCCCCATGGTCATGTGAGAGACTCATAAAATCTCATATTATTGACAGATATCTATTGATTCTGTTTCCCTAGAGAACCCTGACTAATACAGCTTGGTACTGGGAGTGGTTCTTGAGGAACAGAGTCTTAAACATGGGATGTCTGAGGGGGTTCTGGGAGTTTTGTAATTGGCTCTCTACTCTAATTGGACTCAAGGGCACTAATGACTCCCTTTCCAATAATGAAGAGGCCGCTAACAGTCCATGGCGTGAGCTGACAATGGAGATACGCAAAATATCATCACTGGATCCCCCGACTTCCATGCTTCTAAGAAGCAAGGATCTGGACGAGAGTGTTTTCAACACCTTCACAGAGCTTTGTGGAGTCTAAAGGTATAATGATGCTGGCTGGCTCCTCCTAGATACTCTGGATACTGTTACAAAAGAAAGAGATGAGCTAAAGGCTTCAGATTTGAACTTAAATGCAGCATGAATGATGTGAGAGTTGCTATTTGTGCCCTGAAAGAAAACCTTGTCTCCTGTAGCCACAGACGTGAGATATCTGAGAATCAAACCCAGACTCTCGTTGTACGAGTAGCAGAGTCACAGAGGAAACTAAAATCCATATGCTGGAACATTATGCAACTTTAAGAAGAAATGAAGTCATATGACAATGTGGGTGAACCTGGAGGACATTATGTTGAATGAAGCCAGCCAGACACAAAAGGACAAACACTGCATGGTTGCACTTTTATGAATTAAATATATTGTGTAAACTCATGGAGCTAATAACTAGAATATAGGTCACCAGAAAATAAAATGTGGTTAGAGAATGGAAAGCTGAGTTTTAATCTGTGCAGAATTGGTAAAAAGGTTGTTTGTAAATGTTTGTAAGTGGATAGAAATGGTGAAAGCACATGTAATTAGTAGTGCTAATATATGAGTATGATAGTAGTTGAAAGGGAAAGTCTAAGGACATACATATCACTAGAAGCAAAGCTAAAAAATGAAACACGGGACTGTACAGCATAGCAAACCCCCTTGTGAAAAATGAGTATGGTTAATGGTGCATATATAAGAAAGTTTTTATTATGAAACAGAACAAACATAGGTTAATGTTACAAGAGGTCAATACCAGGATGATATTTAGGCAAAAATACAGCCAAAACAAACTATGGAAAGTAGTGTATAGTAATATATTAATAACATTCCATCCATGGGTAAAAAATAAAAAAGAAGCATACTAAGTGAAAGAAACTAAACAAAAGGTACTACACATCGTTTGACTCCGTCTATAAAAAACGTAAATACAAATGAATTACCAGGATGGAAATAGATGAGCAGTTATGTTTGGCAGGGGAAGGACAGAGGTATTGAGAGTGACTACTTAGTGATAGCGAGGGTTTTTTGTATGTGTTTGTGTGTTTTTGTTTTTTTAATTTTTTGGAGTAATGAAAATGCTCTCATAGTGATTGAAGTGATGAATGCACAACTCTGTCATTATACCAAATGCCATTGACTGTACACTTTAGATGATTGTATGGTTTATGGAAATGTTTCAATAAAGTTGATCTATTAAAAAGTAGGAGAAGCTTGTGGTGCTATTGCTGGACCCACCCCCACCCCTGCCCCAGTGTGGCTCAGTGTGGAGCACATCCATTGTAGGTCCCTGGCCCTGGTCCAGCAGGAGCAGAGTATCCCCTCCGTGCATGCTGGGGTGCTGTATGTCAGCACCAAACAGCCAGGTGGCAGCATGAAAGACTGAACCAGGACATTCATCTCAGGATCACCCTTCCAGAACTTGCCCTGTAGGAAGACCCATTTTGTAGATATTTAAAGCAGAGTAAGAAAGAATTAAGTCACAACAGCCTGGGCAAAGGATTATATGCTTTAAATCATACAATAGAGCATCCAAGATGGGGATGAAGTCCTTTCATAGGGAGTAAAAGGGGCATTCAAATTCCTGTAAATGGGGGAATTCCTAAGGCCACAAAAAATGCACAAGGCCAGGGCAAAGCACAGGCTGTGAGAAGACAGAGGACCCTGTGCTTCGCATTTGCCTCAGGCTGATCATCATAGGATGGCTAAACACTGAATGAGGACACCAGCCAATGCAGAGCCACTCTGCAAAGACTGTGAAAGGTGGTGTTTGCTTCTGTTTGTTTGTGTTAGCTTCTAGCACTCAAGGAAATGTCTGTATATCACTAGCTGGATACAAACTTAAGGAATAGGAAGCTCAGAGACTAAATCCCAGAATTAACACTTTAAAATATTGAAGTGTACAGTGTTCAACAAAAGATTACAAGACAAAGAAACAGGAAATGATGGTCCATCCAATAGAACAGGATAGAAATCCAGAAACCAGAAAAGAAGGCCAGACTTTGGACATACTGGACAAAGACTTAAAAAGAAAATGATCCTCAATTTGCTCAAGAAGATAAAGGAAAACACAGAGAAAGAACTAAGTGATATCAGAAAAATAATGAGTGAACAACATAGTAATCTCCAGAATGACATAGACAACTTAAAAGGAACCAAACATAAACACTAGCTTTAAAGACCACAAAAATGGAAATGAAAAACTCCCTAGAGGGTTTCAACATCAAAGTAGGCCTGGCAGAAGAAAGAATCACTGAACTTGAACGCAAGACAGTTGAAATTATTCTGGCAGAGAAGCAGTAAAAAAAAGGTCTTAAAAAGCAAACAGGGCCCCAGAGACCTGTGGGATACCATCCACTGTGCCAATATCTACATTATGGGAGTCAAAGAAGGAGAGAAAGGGGCAGAAGGAATATTCAAAGAAATAATGGCAGAAAACTTCCCAAATTGAGACAAGCATATTCATGAAGCCCAATGAACCCCAAATAGGACAAACCTGAGAAACACTCGCAGACACATAGTAGTCAAATTGTCAAATGCCAAGGACAAGGAGAGAGTTCTGAAAGCTGAAAGAGAAAAGCCACATGTTACATATAAGGGAGTTCCAATAAGATCAAGTGCCCTTTCCTCATAGAAAAGAAGCAAGAAGTCAGTGGCACGAAATATTTGAAATAGTGAAAGAAAACAATTGTCAACCAAGAATTTCATATCCAACAAGACCATCTTTCAAAAATTAGGAAGGAGCACCGGTGGTCATGCTGATATGAAATAGAAGGAGCAAATCCATTGAGTCAGAAACTAGTGTGCAGGTTACCAGGGGCTGGAGGTGGGAAGAGGTAGGAAATGGGGGGTAAGTGCTTAATTGGTACAGAATTTATGTTTGGGGTGTTGAAACAGTTTTGGTAATGGATGGTGGTGATGGTAGCACAACATTGTAAATGCAATTAATCCTACTGAATTATATATTTATTTGAATGTGGTTTAAAGGGAAATTTTAGGTTGTAGATATGTTACTAGAATAAAAATTATAAAAATACCCATAGGACTATACAACACAAACAGTGGACCCTAATGTAAACTATGGACTACAGTGAATAGAATAATTATAAGAAAATTCTGGGAAGCTGAAGTGGTTCAGGTGACTGGGCTCCCACCTACCACATGGGAGGTTGCTAGTTCAGATCCTGGTGCCTCCTAAAGAAGACAGTGAGCTGGTGTGATGGGCAGGTGCAGCAAGCTGACACACCAAGAGACACAAGAAGAAAAGAACATAATGGGAGACACAACAAAGCAGGGAGCAGAGGTTCCTGGTGCCTCCTGAAGAAGACAGCAAGCTGATGCAACAGGCAGGCATGGTGAGCTGATACAACAAGAGACATGGGGAGAAAAAACATAATGAGAGACACAACAAAGCAGGGAGTGGAGGTGGCTCAAGCTATTAGAACCTCCCTCCCACATCAGAGGTCCCAGGTTTGGCTACCAGTGCCTCCTAAAGAAACAAGGAAGACAAAAAGACTCAGCAAGTAAAAAACAAGGGGGTAGGGGGGAATAAATAAATAAAATGAATCTTAAAAAAAAAAGAAAATTCTTTCATCGATTGTATCAAAAGTACCAC
>JAQZBX010109794.1:0-10432 GCA_029593785.1 Cabassous unicinctus
CAAATATTACTTTACATTGGTCTCTAATTGTTGGTAATTAATTTTACCTTTTAATTTTGCGTACCTTTTTTTCTAGAAAATTCTTTTCTATGATGGTCTGGCTGTTGCTTATGATCTATGAGTTGTTCATAATTCCCTTTAGAACACATTTCATTCACTGGTTCAATATCTGTGATCTCTGCTCCTTAAGTCTCATCTTTTCTGTTCTTTTTCCTTATTTTCCTTGCTTTCCGAGATTACTTCTCAATTTTGTACTCTGCATCGAGGTCAGTTTTCAGCTGTGCTAAGTCAGCCTTTCATCAGTTTAGTTATGACTGTGCTTTTGGCTCCTGAGCCTTTTCATTTCATCAATATCTTGTCTGATCACTGTATTTTCTTGTTGAATAAAAGTAATATAAATATCATTTAGGATTGAAGGTAAATGTTTTCTGGGGGGAAAAAAAATCTCTTGTTCATGCAGGCAAATCCTTTTCAGATGAGAAAATTTCCTTTGGAGTCATTACCCTCTTCTTGCTCTTGTGCAGTGGGATTTTCTCCCCAATGGGCTTTAAGTTGATTTTCCCTTGTTAACTTATACTTGAACAAGGAGTGCTCGAACTGGTCCCAGTGTGAACTGTTGAGGGGGAAAGTCCCCATCTGTTTTCTCCCCTGTAAATTCGTCCTGGGAGCTCTAGTTTGTCGCCTCTGCTTCTTCCCACCCTTGTCCCTTAGACCCCTCTTTGCTTTCCCACATGTGGAGACAGAAGGACATCTCACCCACTGGCTTTGAGCTGCCCATGGCCTTCATCTATACTGAGACCATACTTGGCACCTGGGGGCCAATTGATAAAATGCTTTCAGAAATGAACTAAAAGGAAATCGGCTTGGGAGTGGGTGTGATATTGAAAGCGTCTCAAAGCTGTCATCGTCAGTATTTTGCAACCAATTCTCCTGCATGACAGCCAAGGCTATGAAGCCCATGACTGACTCATAATGTTTTTGACTCATGGACTTGACCTCAGCAGAAATATATTTTGCCCTTGGCTATTAAAATCATAATGATTTGTGTTTTCCTTCTCTGTCTCCCTTCCTTTTCTGACACCTAGAAACACTCTTCTTTTGCACTCAGGAAAAGCTGTTGACTTAGAAAGGACAATCATTTATCTTGACACTTAGTAAAAGTGGAATTGTGTAAGTTTTGAATCCTGAAGTTATGGGATCTGATGATATCTTACTGATCTGGGTTTTCTTTTTGGTGGGGAGGGGTAGAAAAATATAAAACCTTGTAGAAAACAGATAACACAGAGGACTGTAGTGTTCGTTTTATTGGGGCTGAAGATAAAGATAAAAAAAATCCATCAAAAATGTAAGGCTATCCGATTTGTTCTTAATCTGCTCTTAGCACAAGGGTTACTCTGTGCTACCACAATTCCCAGTATTTTTCAGACAAAACATCTCTGACAATAGATACATAGAAACAGTTCTATAAAATCGGAGATCGGCAAATGAGAAACCTCAGTCAACTGGGCTTTCCCTACCAAATCTTCCCCTAGAGTGACCCCGAACAAGCAATCTTTGGTTAGAAAGTCAGTTTACCAGCTGCTATTGAACTTGTCAAGGATCAGAATGAAAGCACATGTCCAAGGTACCCAGGGTTTGTCTTCTGCAAGAACTATGTATCCCTTCAGTCCTGGCTGCTGTGAATCAACTGACAGAGTGCAAACATGAAAACCACACATTGCAAATAATGCATCTCTATTTCATTTCTCTTTCCAGGTTTGAGATTTTTAAGAGCTCTCAGACTGATACAGTTTTCAGAAATTTTGCAGTTTCTGAATATCCTTAAAACAAGGTAAGAGGCTCTTTCTCGTGGTTTTCCTCGCTCTAGCCCCCAGTGCCAAGTTGTAAATCTGGAGTGTGTTGGCTTTCATCACAATAAAATTGGAGTTATATTATTGACAGAAAGAATGATGGAACACAAGATGGGGAGAGAGGCAGGGCTGGATGGAGGAGGAGGGCTTGGGGTTGCTTTCTTACACAGGGCTTTGGTAATTTTGCAGTGAAGAGAGAAAAACAGCTGTGCATGTGGAGAGGTAGGTAGAGATAGTCTGGGGGAAGTGGGGCCGTCATCTGGATACTTTACTTTGTAGACTGTTGTTGCTCAGAGACCAGCCACGGCTGGCATGGAGAGAGATGCTCAGTGGATGAGGGATAGATTTGCTCATTGATTGGGAAATGCTTGCTGCCAGGTTCTAAATCGCCCCTTTATTACATCACTAAATAAGAAATTGAACCTGGCCATAAAAGCAATAGAAGTAGTACTCTTGGAGAGGCAATCACAAACCTCATACCACAAACAGAAAACCATTTCATTTCAAAGTACACTTTAGATATTCACTATGTAGCCCCAAGGGCTTTCTCTGTGAATTACCTTTTGGGGAAAACCTAAAAACCTCCCGCTGAATATACCACGACTACTTCTGTTAACTGTGTTATGATCTGGAAAGCACCACTGGACCAGGAGGAAAAATCCCCCAGAGGATCTCTTTCCTGATAACCTGCTGGTTCACAGAGCTGGCCTGAACCAGGGCCGTCTTGATGAATAAACTAATAAAAGAGGTTAGGCGCACTCTAATGGAAAATAAGTGCAGGCCATAAATTTCTCTTATAGGAAATTACACTTAAGCTCCCTTCTAATGTTCCCTTTCCTCTCTTGCTGGCCTTAATGTGTTTGATAAATGCTTAAAAATAGGGCACTTCTCTATTTCCTGATTTATAATTAATCTACCTGAATTTTTGAGGACTTGGATTAAGCACTATTTTCCCTGTTAACTGAGGCTCAGATTCAGCTTCTGGAACCTGACACATCCAGCAAATGTAATCAAGCTATTCCCCATTATCAGTGTTTTGTTTTGATTTGTTTAATTCCAAATTGGTTTCTCTACCTCCCACTACTCATCTATGCAAATATAAGGTAAATTCATTTTCTAAAACAAAACAAAAAAATCCCACCAAAAACCATAGGTGTCTTTTGTAGTATGGCCTATCACCCTTCACGATTCGTTATCCTGAGGTCATAATTTATCAGTTCCTCTGTTCATTTGTATATAATATTGGTGTACAGTAAATATTGTTTTTCTTCATGTTTTCCTCTGAATAACAACAACCTTGATTTTACCTTTTTATGGTTATTCTGTACAATGGACTCATATTACTCTTGAAATTTAAAATATCAACAAATCTAGCAATCACCAATTTTTACCTTATATTGTATTTGCTCTTCTACATTGTATTTAAGGTAGAATTGATGGGTATCCAGTGCATTCTTTTGTACTTGAAAGACCCTTTGTATTTTTTTTCCATGAAGATGGTGTTAAGTGGAACCATCTACACTTCTTGGTATAGAGATTTTTCTCTCCCTGTGTCAATTAGATGAATTGTTATTCTCTTACACCAATGTTTTAAGAAGGTGGCATTACCCTGAGGAATAATGTGGAGAGGCTTTCACTCCTTGTGTATTTCATGGATTCTTTTTGGGCTTTGGAGAATGATGGCCCATTTGCATAATATATACACATATATATGCATTATTATAATATATAATAATATATTATTATTGGCCTTTTGTTGGGAGACCTCCAGTTTTCCATTCTGGAAAATAGTCCTTTCCTTTCCATGCAGGAAACATCATTGGCATCACTGGTGAACGGTCCACCTGGTAACTATACATTTATGGTGACTCATTCTTCCAGAGCAGAAGGGACAAAGCTGAAGCCGCCAGCTAGGGAAAGAGGTAGCCCTAGGGAAGAGGTGTGGGGTGGCGGCTGGTGGGAAGTCTGCCATCCTAACCCCCAAAAAGCGTTTCCCCAGTATGTACTTCCCACTTCTGTTGTCAGAGAGTGCTTTTCATCGGAGCCCTGCAACTTAGATTTTCCCAGTTCCTGTTGTATGGGCACAACCAGGTGATAAAGATAATTCAACCAACTGGACTTGAGCCCCTATTTGGACCAGCACCAAGGTGGGTGCTGGGAAAGAATTGTGTGGAAGAGCTGGGCTGACTGGCGGCATGGTTGGCGCTAAGGTACAGGTGCGTTCAGGGTTAGGAGGCGGGGAGAAGGGTAACTAAGCCAAGTGTGGCCTGCCTTGTGAGGCAAAGATCTTCTCAAGGAGAAGAGGGTGTTCCAGGTAAGCCTGCAAAAGGCACGTAGGTGAAAGGATTTGGCTCTTGGGGGAACTCTGGATAATTCTGTGCTCCTGGAGGCTGGAGGTTATATGGCACAATGAAGGGGATGGGGTTAGGAAGGCAGGCAGGGACTAGATCACCAGACAAGAGATTCAAACTTCATTCAGTTGTAAGGAATCCATAGGCTTTAGAACAACTCTCTGAGCCTGTTCTCACACCAAGAACCCAGCTAATCTAGGCTCCTTCCTTTTGTGCAACCCCCCAGCCCTGGTCCCAAGGCTCTGCTGCAGAGAGGGGGTAGGCATGAGTTTTGCAGGGCAGTGGGCTTCCAGCGAGATTCTGCCTGGACTGCTCTCCCTCTGCTGCTTTCACTTTGACGTCAGAGGAGGGTGGGCAGAGGCTCGTCATCACCATCGGGGAATATCTGTCTGGCTTTCGCAGGTGGCAAATTCCTACCAATCTTGGCATTAGGTACGGGTGGAGGCCTTGAAGATGTGATTGGAAATAATTGCTGAGCTTTTGTTAATTCCTCAGTTGTCCTGCAGACTAGTAAGCAGGTGTACAGGTGGCAGACACTCTAAAGTCAGAGCCAAGTAAAAGACTATGCTTAAAGGCTCTAATTCCACGTCTCAATTCATGTGGAAGAGATTAATGATTAAAACTTAAATCACCTAGTGATAAAATGAAAATTGCCTTATTGTTTCCTTTAATTAGTAAAGGTAAATTATGCTCTTTGTAAAAATGCCAACAAAACAGAAAAGCATAAAGGATAAAGTTAAATTGCCCCCACAGCACACCTCGTTGAGGTATTTACTAATATTCTACCATGTTGCTTTTAGTGCCTGCATAACATTCCGTTATGTGTATACACCATCATTTATTTAACTAATACATTTTGGGGGGACATTTTGGGAATGAAAATCACTGTTCTACATACATGACCTCAGCAAGGGCTCCAATGTAAAGTGCTTAAGTAAAGAGTTTAACATGGAGATGGGAAGTGGGGGTGGTAGATAAAGGCCAAGTCATGAAGCCTCTTAGATGTCATGGATTTTACTCTGAAGGCAAAAGTGAGATGATGAAGGATTTTAAGCATTAGAGGAACCCGTTGGAAAGGACCAGATTTACATTTTAGGAAGACCAGTGATTCCACCAACTGTACAGAGAGTGGGTTTGAAGCCTGTTAGTATCAGGAGACCAGTCAGAGGTGATAGTCCAGGTCTATGGATAGAGGTTTTAGGAAATGACCATAAGCAGTGGAAGTTGGGGTGGAGAAGAGGAGGTGGTTTTTGCTTTTCTCTCCATGTCTCATAGTTCAGGCCATTCATCAGGTGTGGTATAGTCTAGAAAATTTGGCTTTCTGGGGCTGGGTATAGTCAGAAATGGTGACAATAAAACAAAATATGGCCGTTGGCTCCTGACTTCAGTCGAACAAACAAACAAAAAGGAAAATAGGGATGTGGAGGGGGGCAAGCAGAGCAGATGCACATTTGTGCTCCTTTCTGGAAAGTAAATGACATTTTCAGTGTTAACTGATCATGCCTTGTTCAAAACATGAAGGGCAAAGGTGACCCACCACAACTCTGAATTTACAGCGATAGTCTCAGGAGACAGACTCTCCTTCTCACTCCTAGAATCCATAGAATCCTGGAAGAGGTCTCTGATGGGCCCTACAAGGACCCTGTGTCTGCCTTTGATGATTGTCTATGTCCACTGATGTGAATTACTCTAATGACCACTGAGAACTAATGGGATTGGGGCCCAGGAATGATTTCCTTTAGATGGGTGAGGTGTTCATGATAAGGTCACAATCCATCCCTCCTTTAAGGCGTGGGAATAGGGATAGGATGGTTCTAATCATTCTAATAATCGGAAACTTTGCATATGGCCCAGAGTCCTGGGCTTGGCCACGGGGGCTATGAATATCTCTAGTGGCTGCTTTTGCCATGCTGAGCACACAACCTTGCCCCTGCACCCCCTCCCTCCTTCCAAGGAGCCCTTCTAACCTGGCAAGGTTTGAATCTCAGAGTATGGAGAAAGCCCGCCAAAGAGTTAATCATGTGTCTTTTGCCTAGCTTTCCGATGATTGCCTGGTCTTGGGTTTAATTTGAAAGCAAATTCCTAATACTAGGAATCTGTAATGATACTGATGTCATAAAAATAATCAGATTGCAGTGCTGAGCATGGACTGTTTGAGCAACAGTGATTAAATGTCTTATGCACAGCAAGAGCTCCCGGAAGCACTATTAATATCGCAGTGACAATCATTTAGAGATTAATAATCACCATATTTTGGTCGTTTTTCCAAAGCACCAAGAGGCTCAGAGACTCCAATAGGTTTAATATCTCAAGAGGGCTCCAAATGGTTGTTGGTGGAGCATTGATTTTTTCAGGCCCCAAGGATCCGTGGGAATGTAAGTGAATGAACTTGGCACTTAATTATCCTCTGAGAAAATGAACAATACATCCTTCCCTGAGATCTCTCCCTCTGCCACCTGCTCCCCACTCCTCATCTCTTTCTCACTCTCCAATGTCGGAGCAAATTTAGAGGGCATACAAGGGAGCGGCAGGGAGGGCTTCCTGCTCTCTCTTGGTTTTCTGTTGGGAAACGCACCTTGGAAAGAGGATGTGGAGGTGACCTCGCCGCCACAGTGTTCAGAGTTCACTGATTGCCAGTATTGTTCACCTGATCTGGCTTGTTGACCCGAGGCTTCTCCCCATTTGCTTATTTCCCCTCTGCCAATTTGTGGTTGGGGAAATTGTCCTTCCAGAGAGAGAAGACAGCCAAAGGAGTGGCCCAATGGCCTGGCCAATAGCTCCAGGGACCAGAAAGGCAAAAGTTACGTTATCTCTCAGCTCTGAGGAGTTTAGATGGACGATTTTAAAAATTGTTTTAAGCTGTTGGTGATCTCCATTTACAGCTACAGAAATCACTTGGGAATGGTGAGGTGGGGGTGGCCTGACCCTCACTGGTGCCTGAGAAGAAAGATGAAGTTCAGGATTTAACAGACCTGTGCTTGTCCTTGTGAATGTGAGATTCACACTGGAACTTCTAGGGACATGGAACTTACTGTACTTTCATTGCACAAAAGAGGGTGGGACCAGAGTCTGTCCTCTTCTCTCAGGTGGAGACAGTCCCAAACTGGTTTTGTAGACTTGATCACTCGTTACAACCTCAGAGAGGGTGTTTGGGATATCAACCACTTATGTTATAGGCAGAAGTGTTTTCACTGCCAGCAACAGAGTCCACCTCAAAGTAGCCTTAGTAAAGACTGAGAGTCCAGAACTCACTGGCTTCAGGCATGTGTGGTCCAGGGGTTCAGATTCTCTCATCAGGATTCTGCCTCTCCATCTTTTTTCATTTTGGTTTCATTGTCCAGAAGGTTTTCTTCATAGGGCAGAAGACACCCCAGGGTTCCAAGCTTATAGCTTTAATACTTACATCTCAAAAAGATTTTTCATTTCCTGAAAAATGCATCCGATAGACCCTACCCCATGGCTCTGAAGAGCTAGGAGTTCTTCCATCTGCCAAACTGACTCAGGCCACTGTCATGGAGGGAGGGGTGAGCCCGTGATCGACACCCACACAGGTCAGAATTTGTGGGCACAGCTGCTCTGAAGAGGAGATGCAGGGCAAACCAAAGAGTGAAAGAGAAGCCCATATGACTCCTCTGCATTGTCCCCCAAATTATTTAGGTGAACGGGCATTAGATTAGAAAGGCGTGAATACTAACCCCACCACTTACCAACCATGTTTCCTCAGGGAAGCTCCTTAAGCTAGCTAAGCCCCTGCCTCCTTATCTCATGAGTGAGAACGATAGTACTTGCATCAAAGGGTAAATGGCAAAAACAGGAGTGATGAAGAACTCAACAGTATCTGTAACCTAATAAGGGGTTAATAAATATCAGCCATTATTATAACTGGCAACTCTAGAAATGGCCAGGAAAGAAAGAATGCGCATTTTTGTTGTGTTTCTAGCCTAAGTGTTTGAACCAGAAGGAAGTCTTTCCGCACATTTCAAAAGATCAGTCTCCCGCACAGAATTGAACATTTCTGCTTATTCTTTTCCTGACCTCTGTCAGGAAACTCTGGAACAACGCAGACCACAAGTTCCTCTGCTCAATTACATAAAAGAAGACAGACTGGAGAGAAAGGAAAATGGAAAGAACTGGACTCCAGCATCGTGCCTGGTCCATGACTGTTGACCCAGATCTCTCTGGAGGGGCTGCTTCCAGAGGGCCTGCTGCCCCCCACCCTGTGCTCCTCTTAGCTCTAGTATAGTCGTCAAATTTTGCCTTTTTCATTCTTTCCTGTGGTGGCTCAAGAAGCTAATCAATATGTCTCAATAGCCTCTGCTCATTGGCGCCCCACTTTCCGACCTTTTTAATATCCTATGCACAGTGTGGGAGAGGTACAGCTTTGCTTTAGCAATCAGGGAAAGACTTCCTGGCGGACACCCATCTGACTGTTGTGCTACAGGTCACAGGCTCTAGAGCCAAACTGCCTGGGTTCAAATCCCAACCCTGCAGCTTACTGTGTCAACTTGGGTGTATTTCTTATGCTCTGGATGACCTCAGAGGGCTCTTCTGTGGATTAGATAAGTAAAGCACTTAAAATAAACCCTTAGAATTTAAATTATGGCTGGGGGTGGGGAGAGGTGGGAGAGGGCAGAAGTAACAGAGATGAATCAATCAAGAATAAGAGTCTGAACAAGCTTGTGGTATATATGAAGCCACTGTCTGGAGACTGGAAAAGGTAGAAAACATCGTTCTTTAGCAGCCTAAAATGATGGTACAAAAAATGTCTTAAGACAGTGGGATTAATTACCAATGAGTGGCTGGAGGTAAGAGCCACGAGGAGGAAAAGTGACTTTGGATTGCAGGGAACATGGAAAGACTTTAAGGAGGAGGTGGGGATATGAAAGAAGTCTTGAAGAATATGAATGTTTGGAAAGAAGGAAAGGGCTTTCCAATTGAGTTAGTAGCATAGGTTTGATGGTAATGAACATTTCCAGAGTTTTTGTAGAACAGTGGAAAAGCCTGGACATTTAGAGGGTATTGAAGATGGAAGGAAAGAGATGGGACACAACATTTTAGTCAATGGAAAGCCATTGGACAGAGATTGACCTGCTGAAAGCAGCATTCAAGGAGTTTATCCCAATGGGAATGAACAGGATAAAATTGAATGGGGAGAGTACAGAGAAAGAGACCCTTCATTCAGTACATATTCATAAAGCCCTACTATGCACAGAGGGCTCAGTGCTCCCAGAATCCAGAGGTCAAAACAGATAAGGCCCCTGTGCTCATGGAGCTTAAAATTTAATGAGTTCCAGTGGATCCATTCAGAGAACAATGGTGGATGCTGAAACCATTAGGTACAAGGTTTTTGGGAAACAGAGTCTTCACATGATCCACAAATCTCATCCCATAGATAACTTATTAATTACAAAGGGAAATGGACACATTTCAGTAGAGAAATCTGGTGTTTCCATCTTAACCAGTGACTGGACCAAGTGTTGCTGAGTTGAGACGTCTTGATGTGATGCCATCCCTACCAGAATATTCTTAACTGAAGTATTTAAACAGAATCTAATCAGAGGAAATAGGCAAATCCAGAATGTGGGACATTCCACAACCCAGCTGGCCTGGGTTTAGAGAAAAGTAAATGACATTAAAAACAAATTTTAAATGCTGGGGATGGGAATGTTACTTATAAGTTAATAGGAATGACTATAATGGTTAGCAAAATCTAGCCCATGGAACAAAAATAAAGGGAAAAAAAGGAAAAATAAAAAAATAAATACATGTAGCCAATGGGCCGAATTAGTCCACTGCCTGTTTTAATAAATATAATTATATTGGAACACTGCCACACCTGTCCATTTATATATTGTCTAAGTCTGCTTTCAGGCTGCAATGACAGTCGAGTAGTGGTGACAGAGCCTACTTGCTCTCTTGCTCTTTATAGAAAGATAATTCCTGACCCCTAGATTAAAGTGACGTAATAACCAAATGCGATGCATTAATCTTGATTGGTTCTTAGGTCAGGGGAAAATTATAACATCTATAAATATAATTTCAGGGCAACTGGAGAAATGTTAAATAAGGACTGCATAATAGATGACGTTGCTGAATTCTGGTTAATTTTTGTAGGCGAGATAATGGTTTTGTGTTGATGTTGCAAAATATCCTTCTTAGGAATTGCATGCTGATGTGTTTAGGAGTTGTGTCATGATATCTACAACTTTCTTGCAATGGCTTAGCTGCCCC
>JAQZBX010109795.1:0-10430 GCA_029593785.1 Cabassous unicinctus
ATTTTGTTTTGGACTTTTTCTAGCCTCAAAACTGTGAACCAATAAATTCCTGTTGTTCAAACCAACCCATTGTATAGTATTTGTCTTAGTAGCCAGAAAGCAAAATACCAGGAGAGCAACATTGGTCAACACCCAAAAATCAATCAATGCAATACACCATATCTACAGACTACTATATATATATATATATATATGCAGAAAAAGCATTTGTCAACATTCAACACCCATTTATGATGAAAAAACTCTCATTTTATTATTTTTTATTTTAATAAATTTTTTTTTAAAGATACTTAGATTACATAAATGTTACACAAAAATTGTAGGGATTCTCATGTGCCCCACCTCCCACTCCTCCCACAACGTCCCACATAAACATCCTTCATTAGAGTGGCACATCACCTGCAATAGATATACACATCTTGGGGCTTTGACACTAAGCATGGACCATAGTTCACATTGTAGACCACACTCTTTCCCACACAGTTCTGCATGTTATATGATGATATAAAATGGCCTATATCTGTCATTGCAATGTCACTCAGGATAATTCCCGAGTCCCAAAACAGCCCCTGTATTACAACTGCTTTTCGCTCTCCCTGCCCCGAAAGTGTCCCGTGGCCACTGGCTCCACATTAATGTTGTAATTTTTTCCTTTGCTTGAGTCACAATATGTCTATAACAGAATACTAGTAAGTCCATTCTAGTCCATAGCTCTTCCCCCAATCCTGAGGGGTCTGAGATGGTGATGTCCACTCCACGTTCAAGTGAGAGGGGCCTTATATCCCAAGGATAAGATGGATGGGATTATCCTGCCTGCAGCTGCAGACTCTCTCCATTCCCTGGGATGGCCATTGTCCATCATCATCTCCCCACCAGGTGTCCAGGGTAAGTCCATTGAGCTGTAGAGTAGGAATTGTAGCTCCACCGAGATTCCAGGCCCAGCTGGCACATGGACAGCCCAAAGACTCCGGTCTCTAGAAGTACACCTACAAACTCCGGTACCATATATAGGTTTGAATAGAAGGGACAGATGGACCATGTGCAGAGAAGACATATTTGGGTCCAACTCTGTCACTCTCAGGAGCAAGGATCCCAAAGTAGGGCCTACTGATAAGGCATGAAACTCTGGGGCTATCCGCCCTGATATAGGCCCTGGGTGTCTTCAGAGCTCTCAGGAGCCCCTCTCTTTGGGGTGACATCCACATTGGAAGCCTATGAGGTCCTATTGAGATGTGCATAAGCGTTACCTCTGGGATGACCTCCTGACTCACTTTGAAGTCTCTTAGCCATATGAACTCATTTGTCTTTACCTTTTCCCCCTTTTATTCGAGGTCTTTTTCCAATCATATTGCCCGTTGGCACTTGTTAGTAATCCCTCGTTGCCAGGGAGGCTCATCCCCGGGAGTCATGTCCCACGCTGGGAGAATGCGAAATAATACAGTCACTTTGGAAAACAGTATGACAGTATCTCATAAAGTTAAACATACAGTTTTGATATGATCTAGCAATCTTACTCATAGGTACTTATCCAAGTGAAATGGAAACATCCGTGCAAAGACATACATGCAAATGTCATAGCAGCATTTTTCATAATAGCTCTAAACTGGAAACTGATGAGTGGATAAACAAATTGTAATACAATGGAACACTCCTCAGCAATAAAAAGGAATGATATATTAACACACACAGCATGATGGATCTATCAAATCATTATAGTAAGGAAAAGAAGTCAAGCACAAAGATTACATATAGTATGATTCCATTTAGAAGAAATTCTAAAATAGAAAAAACTACAATGTCAGAAAGCAGAGAAGAGGTTGCCTGGAACTGGGGGTTGGGGAAGAGGATTAACTGCAGAGTCATGAGAGAACTTTTTAGGTTCATGGAAATATTCTGTATGTTGATTATGGTATTGGGGGTTACCTGGTTATATGTATTTGCCTAAAATCAAACTGTACAAAGGGTAAATTTTATTACATATATATTACACCTGAATAAAATTAAAAAAGAAATCACTCCTGGCTTCAGAAGACTAAAAAGAGAAAATGGCCATGAGGATACTTTATTTCCAAAGCAGTGTGGGTTAGTCTGGGTCCTCCAAGAAGTAGACGTCATGATGGGATTCAACATGCAAGGATTTTATTAGGGGGAAATTCCTGCATGAAAGGAAAGAGGGAGGAAGCCAGGGAAGGCTGGTAGAGCCATCAGGCCATGCACAATGCACAGGGGAAGGAGACGTGCTAGGCACAAATCAAGTGTCCGATAAGTACTTAATGAATAATCTAGGAGCTTCTTCAAGAACTCAGAAGTCAGTAGGCAAAAGAATAGAGTTATATGTGCAAAAACTTCTCAGTTCTGGCAATAAAGAATGTTAGAGTAGAAAAAAATCTTAAACCTGAGCTAGTCTTGGATCACTGTTGTGAGAGCCAACAATGGCTCCACAGTGTCTGCCGGGAAGAGCACTGGGCTGGCCTGGAGCGTGCAGCTAGCTTAGAAGAACAAACATAAGCAGACAAATGCCAAGACAGCGAGGGTGAGGTGTAGATGAGGAGAAAAGGGTTGAAGCACCACGTCTCAGGAGTTATAAACAGGAGATGAGGGAAGTAATCAGTAGCCAAGAAAATCAAGAGAAAGGAAGTTCTAGGTAGATCAAATCAAAACAATTCATAGCTCAGGTGGTAAAGAAGGCAAAGGTTGTAAGTCTTTTGTTTTGCTTTTAAAGATTGTTTTATGGTGCAGGAGTGGGCCAGCTGCTTCATGTTAGTAATGAAGCCCAGAAAAGATGAAAGATTTGCTTAATTCCACACAAATAGATACCCTTAGGATAGCTGGTGTATAAGCAGTGGCCGAAATGACACTTTTATTAGAGACTGGCCAGAGAGAACTGTAATCAATTCTATGAAAAGTGTTTGGAATAATTTAAGTGTGGCATATGCTACATATTTTAAAGACTTTCAAGAGCTGATCTGAGTAATACATTTCAATGTAATTGAAAAGATCAAGATGAAAGAAAATATGGCAGTAAAGACAGGCACAAAACACAAGGTGATTAAAAATTAAGCCTTGAAAATGTTTTTATGATATTGATTTCTTGCATTGGAGAGCAGAGCATTAATTGTAACTCAATATGATGGTAATTAGGGATAATGGTGACTCCATCAATTTAGGAATTGAAACATGTTCTGGTAGTGTTCTCTCATAATCTGAGTTTTGTCTGAAAAATAAAATACACTTTCACCCAGAAATTTTCTTCCATTATTGATCAATTAAAAAAAAAAAAGAGTCAGACTGAAATGTGCAGAATGGATTGGAACAGGAGAAAACTGGAGGTAGGGAAAATCAGTCAGGAAGTTGTTGCTGGAATTCCTACAAGAAATTATGGTGGTCTAAAAAGCAGGGAGTTAGTGGGATGGAAAGAAGTGGCCATTTGAGGATATTTAGGGGGGTGGGCCATGAGGATATGATGGTTGCTTGGGTGTGAGGAGAAAGGGAAAAATAAGAGTTAAGGATTGCATGCAAATAAGTAGTTTGGGTAGCTTTGTAGATGGGATACCTTTAGGCCAGGGGTTTTTAACCTTTTTTGTTCCATGGAGCCCCTGGCCAGTCAGGTGAAAACCACGGCCCACTTCTCAGAATGTAGTGGCACACCCCTGCTCCATTCAGTGTACCCTGGAAATCTTGGTCTCCTTCATTTTCCAACTTCAGTATAACCTAAAACCACATCAATAACAACAACCTCAAAACAAAAAGAGAAGTTTGGTGACTTTGGTCTAAATGTATACAACAGATTTCATTCCCAAACTAGAATATTTCACAGTTTCTACTCCAGCAATGGGTGGGTTCTTATTTTTACTTTTGTGTGCCTCAAGGACCCTTTTGGAGGATCTTTTTGTCAAAGTAACAGTTTTCCATTAAGGTGAATCAAAACCTCAGACTTTTAAGAGTGACATTGTTTGCAACTTTAAGATGACAGTTCCAATTTCCAATCTTCCATATCATTATGTAAAAATATTTCCCAATGAATTATATTAAATATATTTTAGCAAACTGGTATATTATAAATAGGGAAGCAGGAAAAGAGTAAAGTCCTTGAGGAGAAATTTCCAGCCTAGATACCTTAGGATTAGATTTGGCTGTGGATAACTGAGACCCCAAGTAACAATGGCTTGAATATGAAAGAATCTTATTTTTCTCTCACCTACAAGTCTGGAGATGGGCATTCCAGTGATGGCACAGGGGATCTTCTTTTTGAATTCTATAGAGACCCCTGACTCCCTGCAGCTCACCATTCTGCCATATTCAGGCTGTGGCCCTTGTCCTCAGGGTCAAAGATAACATGTAGAGCTCTGGCTTTCACATCTGCATCAGACAGAAGGATGGAGGAAGAGTCCAAAAAGAAAGAGTGCACAAAAAGCTATCTTTAAAGGAAAGTTCGTGGAAACTGTCACATGAATTTCAATAGCTAGAGCTTAGTCACATGCCATACCCAGTTGTAAGAGGGGCTGAGAAAGATAGTTTTTATTTTAATGGCCATGTGACATAGTTGCATAGTTGCTATTATTAGGATGAAGTAGAAAATAGATTTGGGGGGACAACTAAGAGATATGACACTTCTGAATATTGCCGTAAAAGATTCCTATAATACTGAGCTTAAATATCTCTATGTTTTAAAAGGTTGTGGCAGAAATAACTTGCCACTCATCAAAGTCCACATTCTTCTATTTTTCTTGGGCACACAGCTAGATTATATTTCTCAATTTTCCCTTATAATAAGGTATGGTCATTGATTGAATTTTGGCTAATAGAATTTGAGCAGAGGTGATGTGTGCCACTTCCTGGACTTGCCCAAGTATCTTTCCTTTCTGGCTGGTCAGAATGAAAATGTGTCCCATGCAACCTTGGAAGCTATGTATTAAAGATGGCAATACTGGTGGCACCTGTTCACCCATCTAGTATTTATTACATGCACCAGAAATTAACTTCTGTTTGTGTTGCTATATGGAAGAAGGAGGCTCTAGATTTCACTCAGGCAACTTTTTTACAGTGAAGATGAGGAAGGAAGCTATTTCAGCAACATTAGTTGGAGCCTTGAAATTTAAACTTAATGACATGACAAGAGGAATCAAATTCTCATTTTATGAGGAAAGAGGGAAATGAGAGAGACCTTAGGGGTAGAAATCTGCTCTTGATGAAGGCCTCTACTTACACTTTGTAATAACCCCCATTCAGAGCTATTATTGTGTGAGAAGATTATAAAGTAGAAAAATATTTGTATTAGTCTATGTTTGTGTGAATGAATGCAATAAAAATAATTCATCTTCATAAATCTTCCAGAATAGTAGAGGCAGTACTAGCAAAATAATATTCTGAATAATCTGAAGTTAAAGTGTAATTTAGGACTAAAAAAAATGATCCCTAATAGAACATAAGACTCATCTCTCAAGACAGAGGCCCTAAGTAGAGAAAAGGTAGAGGGGTGTTCCACAGGCAGATAGGAAATCTAGGACCTCGGGGTGGATGGAGGGTTAGACAGCTCTGATCATCACTACTCCATTTTGGAGTTACACTGAAAAGAGTGTACAAAAGCTTGGAATAGGCCCCTGTGATGGTTTGAAGCTTGTGGACCCCAGAATACTATGTTCTTAAAGTTAATCCATTCCTGTGGGTATGGACCTATTTTAGGTGGGAAATTTTGATTAGGTTACTTTAACTGAGGTGTGGCCCAAGGTGGGTCTTAATCCTTTTATTGGAGTCGTTTATAAATGGGATGAGTATGGAGAGAGACACAGAGAGAGAAAGCCAGAGGGAGGCAGAAAAGAAGCCTGGAAGAGAAAGCAGAGACCAACAGATGCTGCCACGTGAGTTGCCATGTGGGAGAGAAATCCAGGATTGCCAGCATCCAGTCTTTGGGTAAAAGCATTGCCTAATGAGGCCTTGATTTGGACACTTTTCTTAGCCTTGAAACTGTAAGCTTTTAAACTAATAAACCCCTATTGTAAAAGCCAACCCATTTCTGGTATACTGCATTTTGGCAGCCTAGCAAACTGAGACAGCCCCCCCAAAACAGGTCAGTTCATCATATAACTTTTGTCCCAATATGGCATGAAGACTGAGCATGTTGCTCTCTCATCCAAAGAGCACAGGGTTTTCGAGACCTTCTACCATTTGCAAGAAACGACTCTGCTTCACAAGTTTCAGGCATCAAGAGGCAAATCCACCTTCCCCTCTCCTTCCTTCTTTCTCCAAGTCCAAAGAGTGGCAGAAGGAGGGAGAAGCAATAAAATATCTAGAGAGCCACAAGCCTCTGCAAAACACTCAAAAAAATGCCTTATTTAATTATTCAGGCTGCTGTAAATTTCAAGTGGCTGTTTGGAATATTAGAAGTCACAGAGAGAGGAAGAAATTTATATTTCTCAAAACGAAATGACTATTAGTTGCTTTATTTCACACTTTTGCTTGAACATTTATATTAGTTATTTTTTGCAATGGTATTCCTGAGAAAGTTTTCTAAAACAGCTTATTTTGTCATTGAACTCATGTGCACATGTTACTTCACTGACATTTACACATTGCACCTTATATTTGTTTTAGAAATATGCACTTGATTCAGTCCCTGAGAAAGTATAGAATAATTAAACAACAAAAAAAATCAGTCTAATTAATTTGTTTACACTGTGAGCACTGAATGAGCCATTTGCTCAAATTTCCCATTTTCCAACTGGTGACTTCTGCATCACATTTACAAAGCTTCAGTTTCCCTGATTTATCAAGTTATGGTATTCATTCAACAAAATGGATTTATGGCATTTATTCAACTGTGCTAGGCCAGGCACTGTTACAGGACCAGGAACATTGTTTCCCACAGACAGAAAAGGGTCTCTGCCTTCAGGGACATGAGATCAATGACACATAAGTACACAAGTAAATTAAAAAAGAAAATTTCAAATAATGATAAGTACTTCAGGGAAAATTAAGTAAGTTGATGTGTGCACAGGCCTTTCCCTCTATCTGGAATTCTCTCTCCTCTCCCTCCAGTTACTTCTAAGCTTCCTTCAGATCTTGTCACTGCTTCAAGGAAGCTTTCCTAGAAATCTCTGGTTAGAGGAGGCTTTCCCACTAAAGGGTTCCACAGCACTGCAAGGTCTCCCTCTTTTGATTTCCCCCAGCTGGGATTCTAAGAGAGTGGGCCCAGGGCTGGACTGCCAGGCTTGGGATCTTGGCTCTACTCCCACTAGCCACAGGACCCTAAGCAGTTCTCTTAACCATTCTGAGTGGTTTTGTTTTGTTTTCAAATTAGAGAAGTTATAGGTTTACAGAAAAATTATACATAAAAGACAGAGTTCACATACACCACCCTTTTTTTTTTGTCAAGGCAGTACTGGGGATTGAACCCGGGACCTCATACAAGGGAAGCAGGCACTCAAACCATTGAGCTACATCTGCTTCCCATCACCCTATTATTAATACCTTGCATTAGTGTGGTATATTTGTTAGAAATGATGAAAGAATATTTTTATAATTGTACTATTAATTATAGTCCATAGTTTACTTTAGGGCTCACTGTGCTGTACAGTCTGATGGATTTTTAAAATTCTTTCTTTTATTAGAAAAAAGTTGTGAGCTTACAGATCATGCATAATGATGGCTTTAAATTTTTTTTTTATCCTAGTAACATATATATAACCAAAAATCACTCCCCCTTTAACCACAAATACCTAATTCAGTTCTGATAATTATATTCACTGTGGTGTGCTATCATCACCACTATTCCTTATGCAAGCATTAACTCCCCATCACCAAGCCCCACTCTGTGCCCTGGGAACCTATATTCTACTTTCTGACTCTATGATTTGCTTATTCTAATTATTTCATGTGCAGGCAATAATACAATATTTTTACTTTTGTGTCTGGCTTATTTCACTCAACATGATGTCTTCAAGGTTCATCCATGTTGTCATATTTATCAGAACTTTATTCCTTTTAATGGCTGAATAATGTTCCATGTATGAATATACCACATTTTGTTTATCCATTCATGGGTTGATGGACACTTGGGTTGCTCCCATTATTTGGCAATTGTGAATAATGCCACTATGAACGTTGTTGTGCAAATATCTGTTCAAGGCCTGCTTTCAATTCTTTGGGGTATATACCTAGAAGTAGGCTTGCTGGATCACATACTTAACTTTTTGAGGAACCCCCAAACTGTCTTCTACCGTGGCTGCACCATTTTACATTCCTACCAACAATGAATGTTATTTCTCCAGATCCTTTCCAACACTTGTAATTTTCTGTCATTTTTTTGATAGTAACCATTCTAGTGGGTGTGAAATATCTCACGGTGGTTTTGATTTGCATTTCCCTAATGACTAATGATGTTGATCATCTAGTCATATGCTTTTTAGCCATTTGTAGATCTTCTTTGGAGAAATGCCTATTCAATCTGTTCAATTTGTTTAATGTAAGACACAATGAAATATTTTCTTCTTGACCTCTTGTACTGAGAAAAGAAAACTTGTCAAAAGGGAGTTTTAAAAGTTCTCTTGCAATGATAATGGGAGAAAGGTATAATGTGTGTAGAGGTAGGATGCATCCCACATAATCAATCATATGCAGAATATATAACAGAGAATTCAATACTGTGCTTTGAAAACCTCACTTGTGCTTACTGTAAGTGATATTTGTGTGACTTTTTCTTTGCCCAGATATTTGTCATTCTGTAGTTGATTTAGAAAGGAATTCACGGAAAATCATAATTATTTAAAGAAGGGAACAAAGTGTTCTTTGCCATGTCCATAAATCTTATTTTCTGCTGAGAACTTTGCTTTGGCTGTCTCCTTTAAAAAGTAACATGAATATATTATGATTTCAGGAGTTGTTAGACCCTCAGAATTTTCTGTAATATAAGATCACAAGCAGAGGCAATTTCATTGTAACATTTCTGACTATGTAGTATAAATACTATTTAGTTAGCACATTGATATCACATCAGGGATTTTTTTTCCAACCATATACTTTAAGTTTCTTGAGATATATAAATCTACAAAGTTAGACAAAGATAGAATAAGAAAATTAAAATTCATAATAGAATAATGATATCAGGAGAAAAGAATATTTTCAAAAGGAAACATAAAAGAAAATGTAAAGATTACAAAGTTAATGGAAAATGTGGTTGCATGTATTTACAATTACGTTTCCATTGCTACTCTCTAGAGTAGTAAAACATTTCTCAGAACAACTTAAAATAGTAGATATGAAAAAAAGTCATACAAACACAAGATTTTTAAAAAAATGTCTATTCAAGACTTTTTCCCATTTTTAATTGGGTTGTTTGTCTTTTTGTTGTTGAGTTGTAAGATTTCTTTATATTTTATGGATATTTAAACCCTTATCATATACATGGTTTCCAAATATTTTCTCCCATGGTATAGATTTTCATTTGCTTTCATGATAAAGTCCTTTGACACACAAAAGTTAATATTGATGAGGACCCATTTATCTATTTTTTTTCCTTTGTTGCTTGTGCTCTGAGTATAAAGCCTAAAAAACCATTGCCTAACACAAGGTCCTGAACATACTTCCCTATATTTTCTTCCAGGAGTTATATACTTCTGGTTCTTATATTTAGGTCTTTGATCATTTTGAATTGATTTTTGTATATGGTGTGAGGCAGGAATTCACTTTCATTCTTTTGCATATGGACATCCAAATTTCTCAGCACCATTTGAAGAGACTATTCTTTCCTAATTGAGAGGATTTGAAGCCCTTGTCAAAAGTCATTTGGCTATAAATGTAAGGGTTGATTCCTGAACTCTCAATTCATTTCCATAGTCTATATTTCTGTCCTTGTGCCAGTACCAAACTGTTTTGATTACTGTGGCTTTGTAATAATTTTTATGATTGGGAAGCGTACGTCTTCCAACATTGTTCTATTTAAAGATGGCTTTAGCTATTCAGAGCACCCTACCCTTGCATACAAATTTGAAGATTAACTTTTCTATTTCTGCAACGAAAGTTATTGAAATTTTGACTGGGACTTCATTGAAACTGTAAGTTGCTTTGGATAGAATTGACATCTCAACAATATTTAGTCTTCCAGTACATGAACACAGAATATCCTTCAATTTATTTAGGTCTTTGATTTCTTTTAGCAATGTTTTATAGTTTTCTGAGCACAGTTCCTTTACACCCTTGGTTATAGGTACTCCTAGATATTTGATTCTTTTAGTTGCTACTGTAAATGGAATTTTTTCTTGATTTCTTCTCTGATTGTTCATCACTAGTGTATAAAAACAAAACTGATTGTGGGTATTGACCTTGAACCCCACCATATACTGAATTCATTTATTAGCTCTAGGAGCTTTTTGTGGATTTTTCAGGATTTTCTTCATATAAGATCATGTCATCTGCAAATAGCAGAAGCTCTCCTT
>JAQZBX010109796.1:0-10430 GCA_029593785.1 Cabassous unicinctus
CTCTTGTTCTGATATTCCTACACAAGCTTCTCGTGCCACTTCCCTGCCAGGAACCTGTCCTGTGTCCTGTTCTCACGAGAGTGTGATTAGAAATCAAGCTGGTAAAACAATCCTTACCAAAGGGTTGCTGCTAAAAACTTGACCTGCGTCCTTAGCAGCAATGCCTGCGTGTAAGCTGGAGAAATCAACTACCTGGAAAAGCACCGTGTGATGAGCAGGGCTAGAAGTGGGGAGAGAGAAGCATCCTTGAAAGATAAAGACCACCCTCGATTTGATGTGATGAAAATGGCACTTGTGACCTTCCTCCCCAAAATCATGAGAAAAACATCAGACAAATTCCAATTGAGGGACATTCTTCAAAATATCTGACCAGTGCAACTCAGAACTGCCAAGGTCATCAAAAACAAGAAAAGTCACAGCCAAGAGGCGCCTACAGAGATCTGATGGCTGAATGTGATGTAATATTCTAGAACAGAAAAAGGATGTTAGATAAAAATGAAGGAAATAGGAGGAAAGTACGGACTTTGGTTAAAAATAATGCATTGATATTGGTTCCTTAATTGTGACATATGCACCATACAAATGTAACACACATAAGATATTAATAACAGGAGAAACTAGAGTGAGGTTTACAGAACTCTCTGTACTATCTTTACAATTTTTCTATAAACTTAAAATTATTCTAAAATTGAAAGTTTCTTAAAATAATAAAAGACAGAGACTGACCTCCCACATTCAAACTTTTTCCATACAAGTAACAGATTCAGCTCAAAGTATCAAATTATGGACTCTGCATTCCATAAATAAACACAAGCGATAAATTATCACAAGAGAAAATGCCCAACCTCCCTTATAAAGTTATGTAGGGTTAAACTACTCCACAGCCCTGAGTTTCTGGAGAACAAAACGACTGCGTCAATCATCAACAAAAGGTGTAAAACATAAGACCTGGTAATTCCATGTGAGGATATTAGATTCTAACAAAATAATCCCAAAGAAAAACACTCGTCTATAGAAAGATGCCTCTATCAATACTACTTCTGATAATAAACAATTAGAAGCAAGTCAATTTATAATGAGAAAACGTTAAGCAAATTATGGCATCTCAATGCTAGGAATATGCTATCATTGTTAAAAACAGTACATTGATAAGCACGCAGTTAATAAGTTATATATAACATAATGTTAAGTAGGAAAGTAGAACATCCTGCTGTGCACTCTGCTTACAACTATGCCAAATATACAAATACACACAGATAAAAATCGGATTTAAGTTTAAAGTTGTAAACAGAGATTGAGATTAATCCTATTACCCTTTCTTCTGCCAAATTGATTCAGTGTATAATGGCAGTGTTTTAAAAATCACAATAGTGGACAATAAGATGGGGAAGGGGGAAGAGGACAGGTCCTCAAGTACAAATGTCACCAGGAGTTTGACTTGCAAAAGGAAAGCCCGATTTCTCATGTCCATGGCGATCCCCTGGCAGGCGGCTCAACCACGCTCCCGTCCAGTCAGGCAGCGCTGATTGATGACTTCAATAGAACTAGCCAAACAGAACCAGATATGGGTCAGTGGATTTTTACCACTGGGGCCACATTACATTTATATTTGAGATATGTCCAGAGGTCTTCACAGCAAGGCTTCAGCCCTCTCCTTTTCCCTACAGCTATGTCTACACCAGCCAAATAAATCTGAAAATAATCACACATTACACAGTGTTTCTCTAGCTCAACTATTGCTGAGATTCACAACTACATATTACAAAACCATTCCTTCTCCATTGAAAGTACAAAAATAGATGACAGTAGCATGCTAATTAGTGCCTTAATCCCTGCTCAAAATAGCACAGTTTAAGAAACAATTCTGGCAGCTCCCACATTATATCAACAAAAACTCACACGTGTATAGCACTTTACAGTATATAAAATGCTGTTGTAAACATTAGTTTATGCTGCCACAAGAGCCTTCAGTTAGTTAAAATTCAGCTTAGCTTACATTAAAATGGAGTGACAAGTTCTAGCAGCTTTCTAATTGCAAGAAAGAACTAGGCAATTAAAAGAAGTATACTTAGAGGAGCTACTCCTCAGACAGCTATGACGTGGAAAACGAGATCGCTAATGCTGGCAATTCTGTTAATCCAATGTAAGGTGGGTAGGTAAAGAAATCCATGATAAAACCTCATTATTCTTCATCTGTCCTTTTAATGCTTACGGATGGCAAGGGGGGGGGGGTAGGGCATACAATTCAGTATTAATTCTAATCAAGGTCTGGCCAAAGTTGAATATAAAAAGGTTATTTTATCATTCCTAAATATAACGATTCAATTTTCACACCTATTATAATTCAACAGATATTTATTCAGTGTCGACTACGTGCCAAGCCCCAGGATATATAAACAGATGAACGCAAAGTTCCCAAGTTCAGTTACTCTGCGGCAGAGCTACACATTGGCCCTGTGGAGCTGGGGATCCATCTGAGCCCTCCAACCTTTGGGATGACCAAACACACATGTTTAGCTCTTCTCAGCCCAAGTCTACAGTTATACTAAAGGGACAGAGATAGCATAAAAGCATAACAGCAGAAAATGGGAGGGAGCCATCAACAAACAAGGATTGCAACACATTTCTAAAGAGCAGGCAGAAGATGGTGACTGAGGCAGCAGGGCAAAGGAGGCCCAGGAAGGAATTCATGTTTGGGGACCCACAGTCCAGCAGCAGAGCTGACCTGATGTGCGAAACCCCAGACAGGCTCAGGGTGCAGGACTGCCAGGAACTTTGGGGAACGAGAGGACAATAGTAGGGGCTAATTAAAAGCTCACAGATCAGCCTGCTGCCTCTTCTTCCCCTACATCCCCTCTCTGAGGGCTAAATTATCAGGAGCAGACTAGTCTGGGCCTCAGACTAAGAGAAGAGGATTTCCCAGAAATAAAGGATACAAGTCTTCAGACTGAAAGAACCCTGAAATAATCAGGAATATGATGTTTAAAGGCCCACACCTAGATACACTGTGTTAAAATGTGCAGAATGCCAAGAATGAAGAGACGATCCTATAAGTTCCCAGAGAATAAAATGAAGTCATCTACAGAGAATGAAAATTCAAACTGGCATCAGATTTCTCATCAGAATCATTGCAGCTAAAAGACAACGAAGAATGCCTTCCAATTCTGCAGGGAATATTATTTTCAGTCTAGATTAACCAAAGTCATATCCAGTCAAACCCATCATCAAAGGGACTTAATAAAGACATTATCAGAATGCATGAGCAGAATAAAGACATTATTAGAAATGCTTCGATTAATAATGTGTGAAGTTTATTTTTCACCCACACATTCTTAGGAAATTACTTAAAAATTTGCTCCAACAAAATTAGATGGTAAACCAGGGAGAAAAAGGTATTAGATTCCAAAAAGTGGACTCAGCCAATAAGAGCAAGGAAGAGCCATCCCAGTTTGAACCCCAGGGTCAATCAACCCAGAGGGAAGCAGAGGGGACTTCCAAAGGATTCCACAGATTTGATACTATCCTTGAGACCTGGACGTGATAAAGGCAGACAACGCGAGAAAAAAAGGACCAGTAGAAACTTTAAGAAATCTACATAGGAAAGGAAATCTAATTATAATATACCACTCGCCTCCTCAGTGAACAATGTCTACGTGGTCACCATCACGTAAAACTGTTGACTTTCAACTTCTAAAATTTAAGCTATAAAGAAATCACTGAAGACTTAACTACAGGTAAAGAAAAGAATGGAAATGTTATAAACATTAAAATGCTAAAGTAAAGGGACAGAAGTTAAAAGTTGGCAAGAGAAAGATAATATGGGGAGCTATAAAAAAAAAAAGTCCTATTAATCCCCATCTTACAAAGAGGGGACTCCACACCATCTATAGTTGATGAGACCCAAAGTAAGGCATCAGCAGACTGCTTAGAGTTAAAAACTTAACCTACAGAGGAATTAAAAGTAGTGATGGAGCTGTTTTGGGAGGTGGGAGTTAGGGAAGAAAGGGTGGCACAAGGGAGATAGGCTTTTTTCTTTTTTATCATAACAAGAATTCAGTAAATAATGACTAAAATTGATAAATCAAGTCATGGCCGTATAAACTGGTGCAAAAAGGAGAACAAACATATATTTTTGTATTTGCTTCTACATCAATCAAAGAATTTTCCAACTAACTGATTTTCCTGTGTTTGGGGGATATTCTGAGATAGGACAAAGGAGTGAGAAGATTTCTTACTATATACATTTGTATACTTTTTATTTTTGTACCATGTGAATATATTACCTTTACAAACAATCTAATATGTTAAAATTTAGAGCACAAAAATATATCACTTAGCAATATGGAGGCAACCACCGAAAGAAAGAAGTAAAAGACTTAAAGGTGGTTTCTGCCACAGATGGTGGCACTCTGGGGACTGCTGCTTTTTATTATCAACCCATCTACACAATATTTTTTTTAACAATCATGTGCCTATCAATTTTGATTAAAATATCAAATGCATAAAAACAATAAAAAGAAACCTCAGATGGAGAGAAATGTTTCTCTAAGTAAAGAAGCCTTTAGGAGTAAACAGTTGTCACAGAAGAAAACAAATAATGAAGCAGCCCTTACAATCCATCTCTCTCCCATTTTCTTTATGGCTTTCTCCTCCCTACTCTTCCCAAGAGAAATTCATAATAACAATAAAATCTTCCAAATAAAATGCTCTAACATTAAAAATAATACAGAAACAGATTTAATGTCCCAAAGACTTAAGAAAAATTAACTAAGACAAGTTTCTCCCTTAGAACTTTCATAAATGAGACAACAGATATAAGCTATTACATTACTTATGATTAAAAGAAATGCCAACTTAAAATCACTGCACCAACTTTTACAGTCTATTTCCAATAATAAAATATTTGACTATGCTCAATTACTAATTGGTGATACTGCAAAATATCTAAAATTATTACCAAAAACACTTTTTCATACAAATATAAACTACAAAATACCCATATTGAGTAAAACTGGAAGTAGCTGTGTGAGCTGGCCCAGTACCCTGTCCTCTCTCTTCATTCCTTACATCATTTTCCTCACCAGTAAAATGAGGAGAATAAATTCAATAATCTATAAGGCTCTTCCCGTGAGTTGCCTGAGGTGATCTCTGAAAATGGTTCGCTATTTCCTTGACCCAGAAAACCCCACAAAATCATGCAAATCAAGAGGTTCAAATCTTTGTGTTCACTTTAAGAACACCCGAGAAACTGCCCAGGCCATCAAGGGTATGCACATTCGAAAAGCCACCAAGTACCTGAAAGATGTCACTTTACAGAAGCAACGTGTGCCATTCCGTCGTTACAACGGTGGCGTTGGCCAAACAGTGGGGCTGGACACAGGGTCGGTGGCCCAAAAAGAGTGCTGAATTTTTGTTGCACATGCTTAAAAGTGCAGAAAGTAATGCTGAACTTAAGGGTTTAGACGCAGATTCTCTGGTCACTGAGCACATCCAGGTGAACAAAGCCCCCAAGACGCACCGTTGGACTTACAGAGCTCATGGGCAGATTAACCCATACATGAGCTCCCCCTGCCAAATTGAGATGATCCTTACCGAAAAAGAACAAGCTGTTCCTAAACCAGAAGAGGAGGTTGCACAGAAGAAAAAGATATCCCAGAAGAAACTGAAGAAACAAAAACGTACGGCTCGGGCATAACTTCAGCATACAATAAATGCAAATAAATGTTAAAGCAAAAAAAAAAAAAATCTATAAGGACCCTGCCAACTCCAATAATTTTTTGTTAAATTTCAATCCAGTCATTAGTGAAAACTTAATGGCAAAGGATCAATTAGTGGATATAACCTGTTCATAACCATTGCCCTCCAGATATGGTAAGAGCCTGCCGAACTGATATATTCTGCACCCATATCACATTGTTGAGCAAGGCATTGTGAAAGTGCCCTGGAAGAATTAAGTACCTGGTGGAACTAGAACACAGAGAAGAGGGTAATTAACTCTGCTCAAGGGTGTGAAAAGAGGGTAGAGAAGGAGAGAAGAGGATTAGGAAACACTTTTTAGGATCCAAGCGTGAGTTTTGCTTTTATTCCTATTAAATTTCACGTTAAATTTGGCTCATTAATGCAACCTTCTGAGATAATGATCCTGATCATATTTGTTCTCACTGCTAATGTGTGCCACATATATGGATTTTGTATTTCAAGTAGTGATTAAAAGGGTGAACAAGAAAGTACAGCGAAGTCTTGCGAAATGTGACTAGACATTCCCTCCCAGTTGATGAGGATATGGTCACTTGACTAATTAGTTGCCACTAGCCTGTATTTCTCCTCTTGTCTCTACGTGCATCCTAATAAACCACTATAAACTCCATCCCAGCCTAGAAACCCTGTCAAGAAGAGAACTGAGGTCTGACAGTGAACCTACACGAGATCCTGCTCTCTCCTCTGGGTTCACACGCCACCTGCTTAATATTCCATTCTTAGAACCTGCCCAGGATGGACACTGATTTCATCAGACGGAAGTACATGGAATCTACCTCCTTCACATTTGAAAAATAATCAGAACTTTTGTTCATTTTCATGATTTCTCAAGATCATCCTCAGTAACTGTCCAACAATCTTATTTGCAAATTCTCCTGGAATATAATTTCGTTAATCCCAGAGAATTTGAAATCAATTAGAGCCGCATAATCTCTCACCTCTCAGTTATTTTATTTATCACCAGCACTAAAAGATAAAAATCCCACTTGAAAACAAGCTTCGTCATTAAAATGGAACCAGAGTGAAAGAATAAAAAAAAAGAAAATAAGAATTCAAGGCAGAAGCACAATGTAAAAATGACAGCTCTGTGGTTTTAATTCTTTGAAAATATATTAAAGAGCAATTTGTTTAAATGACTCAGTAACCAATTTTAGTGACCGTTACATATAAAATCTGACCAATCCCAGAGTGTGGCTGCTTGGCTAGGCTCTGTCCTCCCCCTGAATGGAGTCGCCCTCTAAGTGCCATCTACTGTAAGTGACTACAGATGGATGGCACCAAGCTCATCTCTCACGAGAATGCCAGGCTTGTATTTCCAGCAGTCTGCTGGGCTTTTTCTCCTAGACAGTCCACATTAACCTCGGGAGCAACTTGCCCCAAACCAAACTATTACCTTCTGAAAAAATTAAAAGTACCCCCTTCTCTTGCCCTATTTCTTCTGCTGGTGCCATTCCTTCTTCCCGTCATGCTTAGCTTGAAACCTAAATCATCTCCATTCTTCCCTCTCCTCCACATACAACTCAGTCACCAAGTTCATCGATCTTCCTTGGCAGTGTCACTTCCATAACTCCTTCCCCCACATTCTCACAATCAAAACTCTAATTCAACCTCCGATGGCCTCACACAGCCTCTGCGACAATCTCCCACTGAGAGGCTTCCAGCCTCTAATCTCTCCAAACCCCAGGAGAAGGCCTCTGGAGTCATCTTTCCATGACAGGCTCCCATCATGTCCTTTCCAGGCTCTACTGCTTTCAATGACCTCCCGATTTCCCCACCTGGTGAGCAAGCCCATCCATAGTCTAACTTTCCAGACCATCCACACTTAATTCACTTCCACCAAATCTTCACACACACATTCCAAGCTGGAACACTTTTTACCATTCAATTAAATACCACTGACTCTGCCTTTAAGTCTTACCTCTCAGTCAAAGGTGGAAGGATGCTCAGACTTCAGGAATAAATGAGTATTACCCAAAGGGCCACGAGGGGAAGGTCAGAGCAGCAGGAAGGGCGCATGAGGAAGTCTCAGAATGAAAGGGATTTAAGTGGAGGTTTACTGGGCACCTACGGGCAGGACACTTTACCAGGCTCCACAGAGGATATGAAGATTAGCACCTCAGTCATCCTCAAGAGAACCACCTGATGGAGCATCTTATAGGAAAATTTGATTTCCAGTTAATTAAGTTACAAACCACCTCTTGGAAAAAATAAATCCAAGGCTGGGTGCAGCTTGTATCAGAAAATAAGCATGTCTGAAAAGGCACTTCAAAACTTGATAGTTTTCTTCAATAAATATTAAACTCTAAAAAATGACAGCCACTTAAAGGGGTCAACTAATTTCATTACAATAGAAATAACCTTTGGCCTTTAACCTCCATCTTTTATTTTCAAAGACAAATTCTTATCTAAGATATTTATGCATTTTACTTTTTTTAAAAGTAACTTAAGACGAATTTGCAAGGCTCTTTCAAATTCCTTAATTCCCCAGAGATTAAAAACCTTTGCGCAGCTCCTCTAACGGATTCCAGGAATGGCAGATCCAAACACACATTTTTATAAGGGATCTAGGGTAATTCCAGTTAACTCAAGACCACTAGTAAAGATCTGGATATTCCTGAAACTGAGGAAGTGCTTTTGGTTTTTAAACTGGCTACCATCTAATTTCCAAGTCATCGGTCATACAGTTGATCCAATTTAGTTTCTTCTGACAGTTGAAAACACTCCCAATCTTTCTTCATTCATTCAGTCATTCAACAAGCATGTACTGAACACTTACTATGTGGGTTACAGTGTGTGTGTGTGTGTATATGTGTGTGTGTGTGTGTGTGTGTGTGCCACCCTGGAGCATACAGTGGTAACCAAGGCAAGCATGTTATCTGCCTTCACAGAATGATTTACTGGGTGAAACTACCAATTTGGTAGTTTGCAAATAAGCAATTACAGTACATTGATAAGTACTATGGTAAATATGATGGAGGAAGCAGAGGTGCTATGAAAGCACATGGGGAGGGGGCACCTAGTCCAGACTTGATAAATCAGGGAACACTTTGCTAGAGGAAGTGACTTATAAACTGAGAACCAATATGTTAATAAGAATTCTCCACGCAGAAGCAGCTACTGTTTCTAAGGCATGAGTGGAAGAGGTCACTTATCAGATCACTCTAGTTGTAATATCGTCACGGGACTTGAGCAGTCCCATCCACATGTAGTGCCAAAAGAAGCAGCATTAGCAATCACTGGGAACACGTTAGACCCCAAGACCTGGAGGATCAGAAATTCTGGGGGTGGAACCCAGAAATCTGTGGTTTAACAAGGCTTTTGGGTGATTCTGATGAACACTAAATTTTGAGAACCACTGGATTTGAGGAAGGGGTTACTGGAGACAGGGAGAAAAAAAGAGGAAACTGATTTGTAATCCAAGCAAAGGATGACTGTGGCTTCCTGATTGGATAATGGCAGTGGCGGATGGAAAAAAAGATATGTATATGAGGGATATTTAGGAGTTAGGATAGCTAGGACTTGGTACTTGACTGAATGTGTTAAGTGAGAAAGATGGAGAAGACAAGAAGCACTGCCATGTTTCTGCCTTGGGCAAGTGGTAGACGACAGAGAAATTCACTGAGATAGAAAACCCCCGGGAGGAGTCACAGATTTGGGTTGAAGATGATGGGTTTGGACGTGAGGTTCAAGTTAGACATTCAAGTGGAAATGCCCAGCAGATAGGCTGGATATATAGGTCATGTGGTTAGAAGAGTTATCTGGACCAGATTTGAGAGATGTTACCATTGAGATGGTAATAGAAGCTAGAGAGTTAGATGAGAACACCCAGATAAAGTGAAAAGATAAGAGAAGAGCGCCTAGGAGAGCACTGGGGAACACCAATGTTTAAGAGGTGGGCAGAGGAAGTGGAACCAGGAAAAAGAAGGCTGAGAAGGTGCAAAGTACCAACAAGGTGGTTACGGAAGCCAAAGAAAGGCACAAGTAGCATCAAGTGTGTCAAGATTTCAGGGAAGACAAGCACTGAAAAGTATCTCAACAAGGTCACTGATGACCTTGGCAAGAACAGTTTTAGGGGAGTTAAGAGATGGGATAGTCGCCAGAAGGGGTCAAGAGGTAGAGGCAGGGTATTTTTAAATTGAGAAAGACCAGGTCATGTTTAAATAATAATAGAAAGGGGCAGTAGAGGAAATAATTGACAGAATGAAATCCCCAAAGAGGTCGGAGGGGATGTGATCTAGTAAACAGGTAGATGGGATTAGCATTGCACCAAACCAGATGCACCCCGGCCACAGTGTCTTGGTTTGCTGGGATGCTGTGGTAACTACCACGCTGGGCTGGCTTAAGCAACAAGCATTTACTGGCTCACGGTTTCGGGGGCTAGAAGTCCAAAATCAAATCATCGGCAAGACCATGCCTTCTCCCCAAAGTCTGTAGTGTCCTGGCGCAGGCGTGCCGCAATCCCGGGGCTCCTTGGCTGGCATCCCTGCCTGCCATCACACGGCCATCTCCTGCTCCTCGAGTCTGCTCGGCCGGTTTCCCCTGAATTCCAGTTTCCACTGACTTCTGGGCTTCTGGCTCCCCCCTTGGCTTTCTCCGACTCCTGGCTTCACGTTTCTTCTCCTTATGAAGCTTCTAGTAACATGGATTGAGACCCACCCTGTTTCAGTTGGCCA
>JAQZBX010109797.1:0-10430 GCA_029593785.1 Cabassous unicinctus
AAGTAGTTACTTTGAAAATAGTTTTTATTTACTGAATGTCTGTAAACAAATCTTTTATCCATCATCAGCTTTGCTTTGCTTATCCAGAAAATTCTGAAATTGTCTTATCTTTCTCACAAAGCCCCATGAGTATTACATTAGGTCTGCAGTATAAAATACTTAGAAAAGTACACATTTTGAGTGTGTTTTAACAGTTTTTCATAGCTTTCTCTTTGTCATAAAATTTTCTTCTTGACAAAATTCTCTTCCTCTGGTGGTAAACCTAAAAATAATAATACAAACAGCATTTAAAGATACTCCTGGTGATTGAATTCAGTCCCTCCCCCCCACCCCCAGAAAGACATGCTCAAGTCTTCAACTCTTTTCCTATGGGCATGATCCATTTGCAAAACAGTTCTTTTGAAAATACTATTAATCTGTGGCCAAACTGAATCAGGGTGGATTGTTTAAATTTCCCAGGCTGTGTAAAAAAAAATAGCATGAATGAGCCCTATTAATCAGTGGGAATTTATTCACTCATGGTGTGAGGCTGGGAAAATGTCCAAATCAAGGCATCATAAAGGTGATGCTTTCTGGGGATGGCTATTGTCAAACTTTAGTACTTAGCTTGTCACATGGCAAGGCACATGTTGGCATCTCCTGGTCTCTCTGACATCTTAAAGTTTCCATTGATGACCAGCTTCTTGCTTCCTATGGCTCTCTCTGAATATCATTCCACTTATTAAGGCTGCCATTCAAGGATTAAAATATTTCTTGATTGTCCTGAGCCACGTCTTAATTGAAGTAGTCTCATCAAAAGTCTTACTTACAAAAGGATCACACTCACAGGAATGGATTAGATTTAAGAACATAATTTTCTGGGGATGGTACAGTTTCAAACAACCACACAGGACTTGATACATATGACTGGAGGCCTTATAGAGAGAAAATTTGAATGCAGTAAATCAGAGAAAGCCCCAAGAAAAAGCTAGGTGTCAGAACAAGCCAGAGAGTAAATCATCCTCCGGTGGAGGTCTGCCAGCACCAGATACTGCCAACTGCAGGATTAAGCATGCCTTTGCCAACACCTTAATGTGACATTTCTAGCCTTCAAACCTGAGAGAGAATAAATGTCTCTTTTTAGGCATACCAGTGTGCATGTTATTTCTCTAGAACTTCCTGGACAACTACAACAGAAAGCTTTTCAGGAAAAATATGGAGTAGTAAAAGTTGACACAAAAATACATAATTGAGGAACCATCCCAGAACAGCCAAGATCTTCAGTAAAAGCAGATGGTGTGAAGAAAACTCTGTGCTGTTTTCTCCTCAAAATTCAGTAGCAACTCACTCAGACTGTCTTCCATGTCATCTGCACACTCTATGCACTGGCAGAGCTCATAGATGAGGAACGCTCCCAGAATGGCATCTTCCTAGGTATCTTTGATTTCCACATTAATCACATGCACAGGCTGGAGGGTCACCTCATCCCTGGAGCACAGATATTCCAATACTCTCTCACACACTTTCTCTTCACATATAAAGATGAGATAAAAAGTATCTGTGCACTTTTGAAATCTTTCTGGCTGGAGCTTGATTCTCTGATTTCTTACCAAGATGTGTAAGATTCCATTCTGGGTAAAGAATTCTTCACCTTTCTTTAGAAGGTCATAACACATTTGTTTGTATGTTGTTGTGAAATCATAAACCTTGCAATGATTGGGATCTAGTCCTGGTGGCTTCACTTGATGTCTGGTTCAAAAAGGCCAACCACTATACACTTTATTCCTGAGAAGGCCATGGAGTTCCATGCTCCTGTTTATGTTACTCCTACATACCACAGCCAACCTGAGTGTGGTTGAGGCCATGGTGGTGGCAACTTGGAAATTCAGTGAAACTTCTGGACCTCAGCAGATGTAATGTCTTAGAAGACACAAGGAATACCCCCTACCTCCATGAATTACAAGTAACAAAGTATCAAAGAACAAGAAACAGGCTTATATAAGTCATCTTAGAGTGGGAGGGTACTTTCATAGGTCTTGACTGATTGAGTTACCATCAGGATTATAAAAGCTGAGCTTAATCTAATCATGTGAATGCTGGATGTGATTAAATTTCCTAAACCACGAATTCTCAACAGGGCCAGTAACCACCATATGAAGAGCACATTGAAATCCTGAGTTAGTCCATTTGGTGCTTGAAGACATAGGGGGCTGCTATTATCAATAGTAGCCAAGACTACCAGGCTAACCTGGAATGCTTAGGACAATATTACACAAATCCATATTGTCCAATATCTCACAGAACACCCCAGTAGCCTTTGGACATGGATATGGATATAAAACCTGTTTAAACATTCCTGGGTTTATAAACTTTTATTATACATATAATTATAATGTATTATTGCATATTTCTAGAAGTGCAGTGATATAAATCAAAGGAAGATTGTACATAGTTGTGTCCAGAAGTTCATAATATGTTCACCAATGCAGACAATCAGCTTTTGGAAAACATCTCTGCTAAAGGTATTTGAGGATTTATAATAACCCAACTAATCATTTTGCATTTTTTTACTCTTGAATTCAATTTATGAAGGGAACCTAGAAATTGACACAAGATTCTTTGTATTTTAATTTGTCTTCAATTATAGGGCATCTAACCTTGTCATTCTGAAATATAATATGTATAAAATTATTTTTCACTTATTGCTCTTCATAGTTTATTAAAGGAACCAGATAGACTTAAAATTATGTAGGAGGATCAACAAAAAATAATCATGGGACTTCATAATGATAAAGGGGGAAATCTATCTTCAAAGCTACAAAGTGTGTTTTTCTACATTACTCCTAATTAAGGTTAATCTTATATTGCAAATATTTCTAAATGATAAACAGTTGAAAGCTGTGCTTTTCAAAGTGTGGCCTCCAAACAGTAGCCTCAGTATCAACTGGGAACTTGCTAAAAATGCAATTTCTCAGACTTTGCCACAGATCTACCCAATGAGAAACTTTATGGTTCAGTCCAGCAATCTATTTTTTTTAAACAAATCAATTTTATTTTTACATATTAATAAAGCATAAATTCATCCAATGTGTACAATCAATCTTATTTGGTATAATCACATAGATGTGCATTCATCACTTCAGTCATCTTTAGAGCATTTTCGTTATTGCAGTAATAATAATCTAAAAAACAAAAACCAACTAAACAAAACTCATCACCTTTCAATCTCTATTTGCTTCCCCTGCCATAAATAGCTGCTATTCTGTTTCCTTCTCTCTAGTTTATTTGTATTTATATTTTGTAAAACCACTCTTACGTATGCAATATCACCCATATTCATATTTTACATAAAGTTTCACTATGTTATACAGTCCTGTGTTACATTTTTTAGCTTTCTTTCAAGTAACATAAATATCCTTAGGCTTTCCCTTTCAATCAATGTCATAACCATAAAATGTCTCTCCTAGTCAGAAACACCATGTGCTCTCACCATTTCCATTCATTTCCAAAGATTTACAAACAACCTTTTAACCAATTCTGCACAGATTATCCACCAGCTTTCCATTCTCTACCCTAATTCTACCTTCTGGTGATGTATATTCTAATTCCATGAGTTTATATAATATATTTAGTTCATAATATCACAAACATAATAGACAATTTAGACAAGATGGACAAATTCCTAGAAACACATGAAAAAACTACACTGACTATAGAAGAAATAGAAGACCTCAACAAACCAATCAAAAGTGAAGATATTGAAATCATCATCAAAAACTCCCCAAAGATGAAAAGACTGGGACCAGATGGCTTCACAGGTAAACCCTATAAATCTTTCAAAAATAATCTAATAATACTCTTGTTCAAGTTTTCCCAATAAAAATGAACAAGAAAAGACACTATCAAACTCATTCTATGAAGCCAACATCACCCTAATAGCAAAACCAGATAAAGATATTCCAACAAACAAAAATTACGGAACAATATATCTAATGAATATAGATGCAAAAATCCTCAACAAAATATTTACAAAATGAATCCAAAACCTCATTAAAAGAATTATACACAATGATCATTAATTAGTGTTTTATCCCAGGTATGCAAGCATGGTTCAACACAAGAATATCAATTAGTGTAATAAACCTCATTGATAAGTTGAAGAAGAAAAATCACATGATCCCCATGATTGATGCAGAAACGGCATTTGACAAATTATAACACCCTTTCTTGATGAATAAAAATTCAAAAGATAGGAATAAAAGGAAGTTTTCTCCATATAGTAAAGTGCATATATGAGAAACCTATCGCTTGCATTGTAATCAATGGGGAAAGGCTGAAAGCTTTCCTACTGAGATCAGGAAAAGTACAAGGATGCCCACTCTTAGGACTTTTATTCACTATTTTGCTAGAAGCTCCAGCTAAAGCAATTCAGCTGGTAAAGAAATAAAAGACAATTAGGAAAGAAAGTAGTAAAACTCTCACTATTTGCTGATGATATGATCCTATATCTAGAAAATCCTGAAGAATCTACAACAAAGCTATGAGAACTAATAGACAAGTTCAACAAATTGGTGGGATAAAAAGTTAATACACAAAAATCAGATGTCACAGACACATTTGAAATCATCTATACATCTTTCAGATGACAAGTGAGAGATCATTTCACCCAGAGTAGCCCATTTTTCATTTCCCAGTCTGAAAAAATAATGTTCCTTTAAAATCCCAAAGCAAGGACTTGCAGGAAGATGGTGGACTAGTAAGAAACAAGACTTTCTTCCCCTCCAGAAAAATAACAAGAGCACAGATTGAAACAGCACAGAAAACGAACTTCTAGGGTTTAGGACACCAGACAAAGGTTGGACATTGCCTGGAGGAGAGAGAGACATCATTATGACCGAACTGTGGGTTGAAACCAATGGCTGCTGCTGCCAGCACCTTCCCCCACACTAAAGACACTTTAGAATTCTCAGGCCTCTGGACCTCCGACTACAGACAAAGGGGGCTCCAAGGATCTACCACCCCAGAAAAGGAGAGAGAGAGAGGGACACAGCCAAAGGCTGACTCAGTTTCTTACCCCAAAAATTTGTCTGCTGTGTCCCATGAGCCCTTCCAGGCTAGGTGAAACCACAGAGTGGTTTTCCCTGGGAGACAGTGAAGGACTGAAGAAATCCAACCCCAGCAATCTCGTTCTCTTCTATCTGGGACTAATTGTTGAGGACACACCAGGAAAGGGGAGAGAGAGGGACACAGCCAAAGGCTGACTCAGATTTTGACTCACAAATTTGGTCTTCTGTGTCCCAGGAGCCCTTCCAGGCTGTGTGGGCTTGTGCCATTTTTTCCCTTGGAGCCTGCAAGGAGCTAAAACTATACAACCTTCCCAATCTCCTCCTCTAATAACAGAGACTGGTTGTTGTGGACTCAGAGGGGACTGGAAATATTTCCAACCCAGACAAAGGGAGGGGCCTGCCAGAGACGGTTGTGAACTGTCTCAGAGAAAGTTTGAATTGCAAGGATCATAGCTTCCAGACATGAAGCCCTGTCACATTGATCTGGTCTGTGTTGAAACAAATACACTCCCTCCAGGCAATGAACTGAGAGTCATCTACTGGTAGACCAAGGAAATGCACACAATAAAATTATAAATAAGTAGGAGAGAGTTTTTCTAGCCTCTATAGCTTCCCTCCCCAAGGCCCTAGGAAGCAACTCTACACCAATTGCTGGGTCCAGTGCCCAGTTTTGAGCAACCAGCAGGACAATCTTAACAATCCAGGTAAAGACAAGAATCAAAGAGCAGTGATAACACACAGTCTCATGCCACTATATCTCTACAAAGGAGAAATTGAGCATCTGAGTAAACTACATCCTAATCAGATGTCTAGATATCAACAAAAAATTACAAGCCATACTAAGAAAATAGAAGACATGGCCCAAGAAAATGAACATATCAAAGCCCCAGAAGACAGCAGAGAAATAATCAGTGAGATGCACACAAATTTCCAATATCAAATTAATGAGTTGAAGTACAAAATGATTAAAGAGATAAATGACATCAAGAAGACATTGAGCGAGAGCAAAAGAGAATTTGATATCCTGAACAGAAAAGTAACAGAGGTCGTGGGAAGGAAAGACATAATAGGTGAGATCAAAAACATATTTGAGGCATACAACAGCAGACTCAAAATGAGACAAGAAAGAATACGTTTTACTGAAGACAGAACATCTAAAATTGAAGGGAGAAAAGAACAGAGAGAGAAAAGAATGGAAAAAAATTCATCAGGGGCTCAGAAAGTTGAATGACAACACAAAATGCAGCAACATATGTGTCATGGGAGTTCCAGAAGGAGAAGAGAAGGGAAAAGGGGCAGAAAGAGTATTTGAGGAAATAATAGCTAGAAATTTCCCAACTCTCAAGAAAGAAATGAACTTACATGTCCAAGAATCACACCATACCCCAATCAGAATAAATCCAAATAGATCTACTCCAAGACACATACTACTCAAAATGTCAAATGTCAAAGATAGAGAGAAAATTTTCAGAGCAGCAAGGGAGAAGAAAACATCACATGCAAAGGACATCCAGTAATACTTAGTGCAAATTTCTCTTCAGACAACTTGGAGGCAAGAAGACAGTGGTATGATAAAATTAGGATACTGAAAGAGAAACCTGCCAGCTGAGAATTCTTTATCCAGCAAAATTGCCCTTCAAATATGAAGGTGAGTATAAAATATTCAACAACAAACAGAAACAAAGAGAGCTTGCAAAAAGAATCCACCTATTATAGGAAATATTTAAGGAATCCTTAGAACCTGAAAGAAAAAGACAGGAGGTACAGGCATGGAGGACAATATAGAAGAAAGAATAGCAGATAAGATAACCAAAAAGGGTAAAAAGACAGACAAAAATAATATATGACATATGAATACCAAAGAATAAAGTGGAGGAAATAAATACTACATTAACAGTAATATCATTGAATGTGAATGGATTAAACTCCCCAATCAAAAGATACAGCCTGATAGCATTGATAAAAAAAAAATATGAGCCTTCCATATGCTACTTACAAGAAACTCAACTTAGACTCAGGGATACAAACCAGCTAAAAGTGAAAGATTGGGAAAAGATACTACATGCAAACAGTAACCAGAAAAGACCAGGGGTAGCTACACAAACATCAGACAAAATAGACTTTAAATGCAAAAAGTTATGAGACACAGAAGGTCTTTATATATTAATTAAAGGGATAATCCACTAGGAAGCTATAACAATCTTAAATATCTATGCACCTAACTAGGGTGCCCCAAAATACATGAGACAAGCTCTGGGAAAACTGATGGGAGAAATAGACATCTCTACAATAATCATTGGAGACTGCAACACCCCACGCACAACATTAGATAGAACAACTAGACAGAAGATCCACAAGGAAACTGAGAACTTGAACAATATGATAAATGAGTTAGACCTAACAGACATATACAGAACAGTGCATTCAAACTCAATGGGTTATATATTCTTCTCAAGTGCTCATGGATATTTCCCCAGGATAATGTTAGGGAATAATGCAGCTAACAAAAAATATAAAAAGATTGAAATTATACAAAGAAACTTCTCAGATCATAATGAAATGAAACTGGAAATCAATAATGGACAGGGCCCAGCTGGCATATGGACAGCCCAGAGAATAAAATCTCTTGGAAGCACATTTACCAACTGCAGCACAAACTAGTGGTTCAAATAAAAGTAACAGAAGAGTCATGGGTAGAGAAGTCACTTCTTAGCCCAACTCTGTCACACTCAGGAGCACAAATTCCAAAGTAGGGCCACCGGCAAGGCAACAAACTCCAGAGCTATCTGCCACAACTGTAGGTCCTGGGGTCTCCAGACCCTTCAGGATCACCACTGTTTGGGGTAGTATCTACCTTGGCCATCTATGAGATCCTGCTAAGACATGCATAAGCATCACCTCTCTGATGACCTCCCAACTAACTTTGAAGTCCCTAAGCCATATACATTCACTTGTCTTTACAATTTCCCCCTTTTATTCAAGGTCTTTTACAGTTGTATCACCAGCCGGTGATTGGTAGTAATCAATTCATGTCAGGGAGGCTCATCCCCAGGAGTCATGTCCTATGCTGGGGGGAGGTAGTACATTTATATGCTGAGTTTGGCTTAGAGAGAGCCCACATTTGAGCAACAAGGAAGTTCTCAGGAGGCAACTCTTATGCACTCTCCAACAGTAGGCTAAGTTGCAAATTCAAGAACAAAAGTCTCACAGGAATAGTTGTCAATATCAAGGGCCCATCAATGGAACATCCTTCTTCACTAGTCATTACCCCTGGCACTTGGGGGATTGTTGCTGTTCCATTACAGAATATGGCAGTGCTTCCCAGGATAGGAATTCAATGATCTTTCAGTTGTTGTGTGACTCTCCATCCACTGTGGCAATGTTCTAGGAACATTTAAACATATTTATACACCTTATATGTATGCCCAGGTGAACTTTCTCCCATGTATTCCCCATCACTGACACCCCAACCTATTGATCCTCCCCTGCCATAGTTGTAACCCTTCTGTGATGCAAAACGTCTTCAAAAATGAAGCTAAGAATATTGCCAAATTTGATCAATAGGAAAATGAAGTAATAATGATAGGTTTAAACATAAGAAATAATTCTACAATTGCAAGCAAGAGAGTCCCATCCATCTGTCCCATTGGATCAAAGCCTCCTCTCAATTACAAGTGGAGTGGGCAACACCATCACAGAATCCTCAGGATTGGGGAATGAACTATGGATTAAAGTTGACTTAGTGGTATTCTACTATAGACTTAATGTTATTCTAGCAATAGAAGAAAATATATCATTCATGTGGAGGCAGTGGCCACTAGAGGTTCTGAGGGCAGGGAGAGGGAAATACATGTGAAATATGGGGGTATTTTGGGGACTTGGGAATTTTCCTGAATGACATTACAATGACAGATACAGGCCATTACATATCTTGCTATAACCTAAAAAATTGTGTGGGAGAAAGGGTAAACTACAATGTAAACTATAATCCATGCTTAGTGGCAATGTTCTAAAATGTTTTCATCAATTGAAATGAATGTACCACACTAATAAAGTATGTATTAATGTGGAAAATGTGGGAGGTGTAGGAAGCGGTGCATATGGGAATCCCCTATGTTTTAATGTAACGTTTATGTAATGTAAATATCTTTCCTTAAAAAAAATAAAATATATTTTAAAAAACTAAAAAATTAAAAATCTAAAAAATTACAAAAAAATAATAGACTGGAAAAAATTTAATTTGCATATATGAGGAGGCTGAAAAATTCACTCCTAAATAATCAGTGGGTCAAAGAAGAAATTGCAAGTGAAATTAGTAAATATATTGAGACAAATGAAAATGAGAGCAAAATTTATCAAAACTTATGGGATACAATAAAGGCAGTCTTGAAAGGGAAATTTATAGCCTTAAATGCTTATATTAAAAAAGAAGAAATAGCTAAATTCAAAGATTTAACTAAATAACTAGAGAAATTAGAAAATTAACAGCAAACCAATCCCAAAGCAAGCAAAAGTAAAGAAGTAATAAAGTTTAGAGAAGAAGAAGAAGAAAAAAAAAAAAGAAATTGAGAACAAAAAAGAATAGAGAAAATCAACAAAACCAAAAGCTGATTCTTTGGAAAAATCAATAAACTTGACCAACCCCTAGCTAGACTAACAAAGAAAAAAAAATAGAGAAGATGCAAATAAATACAACCAGAAAAGAAAAAGGGGAAGTTACAACTGACCCCACAAAAATAAAAAAGATCATAAGAGAATATTATGAGAAACTGTATGCCAACATACTAGACAACGTACATGAAATGGACAAATTACTAGAAATGCATAAACATCTTACATTGATGCTACAAGAAATACAAGAACTTAAGAAACCAATCACATTTAAGGAGATTGAATCCATCATCAAAAATCTCCCAGCCAAGGAAAGTCCAGGACCAGATGGCTTCACAGGTGAATTCTACCTAGCATTTTGAAAAGAATTAACACCAATCCTGTTTAAAATGTTCCAAAAAATTGAAGACAAGGGAAAATTACCAAACACATTTTATGATGCCAACATCACCATAACATCAAAGCCAGATAAAGATATTACAAGAAAAGAAAATTACAAACCAATCTCTCTAATGAACATAGATGCAAAAATTCTCAACAAATACTTGCAAATTGAATCCAACAGCATATCAAAAGACTTATACATCACTACCAAGTGAGATTTATTCCTGGTATGCAGGACTGTTTCAACATAAGAAAAACAATCAACATAATACACCCCATTAATAAATTGAAGGAGAAAACCACACAATAATCTTAACTGACACAGAAAAGGTATTTGACAAAATCCAGCATCCTTTTTTGATAAAAATACTTCAAAAGATAAGAATAGAA
>JAQZBX010109798.1:0-10429 GCA_029593785.1 Cabassous unicinctus
GGGAAAATATTCCTTGTTCATTTATAGGAAGACTAAACATCATCAAGATGTCTATCCTACACAAACTAATCTACAGATTTAATAACAATCCCAATAAAAATCAATACTGTATTTTTTAAGGAACTGGAAAAACTAACTACAAAATATATTTGCAAGGGCAAGAGGTACCGAATCACCAAAGACCTATTGAAAAAGAAAAATGAAGTTGGAGGTATCACACTACCTGACTTTAAAACATACTACGAAGCTACAGTGGTCAAAACTGCATGGTATTGGCACAAGGATAGACATACTGACCAATGTAACCAAATTGAGATTTCTGATATAAATCCTCACATATACAGTCATCTGATATTCAACAAGGCTACCAAGCCCACTCAGTTGGGAGAGAATGGCCTCTTCAACAAGTGGTGCTTGGAGAACTGGATATCCATATCCAAAAGAATGAGAGAGGAATACCATCTCACACCTTATACAAAAATCAACTCAAGATGGATCAAAGATCTAAATATAAGAGCCCAAACCATAAAGACCTTGGAAGACAATGTAGGGAAGCACCTAAAGGACCTTGTAATGGGAAATGTTTATATGAACTTCACACCCAAAGCATGAACAGCAATAGGAAAAAGAGATAAATGGAGTCTCCTTAAAACTAAAAACTTCTGCACCTCAAAGGATGTTATGAAGAAAATAAAAAAGTGGCTTACGCAATGGGAGAAAATATTTGACAATCTTATGTCTGATAAGAGCCTAGTGTCCTGCATGTATAAAGAAATCCTTCACCTCAAAAATAAAAAGAAAAACAACCCATTTAAAAAATGGGCAAGTGACCTGAAAAGACATTTCTCCAAGGAAGAAATACAAATGGCTAAAAAGCACATGAAAAAATGCTCAACATCTCTAGCTACTAGGGAAATGCAAATCAAAACTACAATGAGATACCATCTTATACCCATTAGAATGGTGGCTATTAAAAAAACAGCAGACTATAAGTGTTGGAGAGGATGTAGAGGAGTGGGAACCCTCATCCACTCTAGTGGGATTGTGGAATGGTCCAGCCACTGTGGAGGACACTTTGGCGGTTCTTCAGAAAACTATCTATAGATCTTACTTATGATCTAGTGATTCCACTGGTGGGTATATACCCAGAAAAACTGAAAGCAAAGACATGAACAGATATATGCACACCAATGTTCATAGCAGCATCGTTCACTATTGCCAAAAGTTGGAATCAACCCCAGTGCCCATCAACAGATGAATGGATAAACAAAATGTGGTACATACATACAATGGAATATTACTCACCTGTAGGAAGGAATAAAGTGCTAACACACGGAAATACATGGATGAATCTTGAAGACCTTATATTGAGTGAAGCAAGCCAGGCACTGAAGAATAAACAGTACATGACCTCACTGATATGAATTGAGGAAAGTGAGCAGTCTCCGAGAACCGTTGTCTGAAAGATGGGTTTACAAGAGAGAGACAGAGAAGAGAAGGTTGTGAGCCATCACCCATACGGACATAATATAAGGTAAAGTGATACAATATAGTTGCATAATGAAGGGATAGGGCAGGTTGGTAATGAGATTACTGGGTTTGGTGGTGCAGGGTTGACAGGTGGGTAGATTAGGAAGGGTGGGTTAGAATACCCAGGATAGTGCAGGGAGAGATTGGAGAGGGACCAAGTGAACACGGGATTTGTAGGTATGAGGTTGAAAGTGCAGGGATGGGAATGGTCTTAAAGCAATATGACAAGGAAGTGTCACTGGTTTAGGGTGTTTGGTTGGGAGGGCATTCAGGACAGGGCCCTTCTGGAGCAGGCTTCTAGGGAGTGTGTGAGTGTTCATCCTGTAATAATGTGTTGTATCAGTGGGTGGAGACCCACACAATGAGTGGGAAGGAGATGGGCTCCCATCTTTGGGAGGACCAATTCATCCAGAAACAGACAGGTGGGGGTCTCTTATGACCAAGGGTGGTTCTTAATAGGGGAGGACAAACCAGAGTGTCAAGACCTCTTGTTGCATGTAGCTATGAATCTTGTCATCCAATGAGTCAAGCCAGAAGTCATCATGGGCCCCAAGGGGATGGGGAGGGAGGAACAGAATAGATCAAACAGGGGGTATTTAGTGGTCAGGGGAAGGTTTTTCATTACCTTACAGTGATGGACACAGGACATGGTAAATATCATCAAAAATTATTAAATTTTACAGTCTAAAATGTAAACCACACTGTAAACCATTGACCATATTTAGTAGCTATGTTTCACTATCTGTATAACAGTTATAACAATGTTATCATCCACATACAAAAAGGTTTTAATATGAGGTGAGGAAAGGGCAAGGAGGTTGGATATATGAATGGCTCTTGTATTTTGTGTGTGACATTGCTGTGACCTAAAACTTCTTTGAAACAAAATGAAAAATATTGAGAAACTGGGGAATGAGTGGGGAAAGGTGCCATGGTACAGTCTGGACATCTGATATTGCAGTGATAAAAGGAAAAATGTCAAAAAAAATTTTTTTTTAATTTTTTTTTGTTTTTCCCAGTTTTTGAATATCCCAATCCTTTAATTTAATTTTATTTTTAGTGTTTTTTTTTAAGTTTCCATGTATTTTATCCCTTACATATAAACTTATCCTTATTATTTCATTCCCCTATTAATTGTATTTGGATATTATATTGGCTTCATCTTTAAAGAATCTTTGGATCACAGAAGGGTTACAACTGGGGTGGGAGAAGATCGTTGGTGGGGGTGTCAGGGATGGGGGTTTCATGGGAGGAAGTTCATCTGAACATACATAAAAAATATATAAAATTGTTCAAATGATCATGGGGTGGAGCATGGTCACAATGGGTTGAGAATCACTCAATAAATGAGAGAACACTGAATTCCCAGCCTGGGGGGCTCTGCCACATTCTCTGGGGGAGAGGCGGCAGTCCCCCAGGTGCAGGGGTGGTGTCTGGCTGGGGAGGATGGTCCACTGGTGGGTTCTTGTTGTTAATGGCTGACCTTGCGAGTCTTTGCTCTTGAGACTTAGCTTGCTGTTGTGGGGTGCCTGGAGGTTGCCGCCTGGGAGCCTCCTTGTTGCTCGGGTGTGGCCTTTCTCTGGGCCAGGCTCAGCATGAGGATGCATTGCCTTCCTCCCAGCGTGGGGAGTGACTCCAGGGGATGGGCTCCTTGGTAGTGAGGGATTGCTACCAGGTGCCGACTGGCAATGAGACTCGGGGGAGACCTTGAATGGAAGGGGAACAGGGTGGGGACGGATGAGTTCATATGGCTGGGAGACTTCGAGGTGGGTCGGGGGGTCGTCCCAAAGGCGGTGTTTGTGCACACCTCAGGAGGATGTCATAGAACACCAGGGTGGATTTTGCCCCAAGTGGAGGAGCTCCTGAGGGCTTAGGACCACTTGGGTTCTATGTAGGGGGGCATGGCTCCAGAGATTGGTGTATTGTCAGTGGGCTCTGCTTTGGGGTCTGCGCTCCTGGGATGACAGAGTTGGACTCAGGTGGGTCCTCCCTGCACATGGTCCATCAGTCCCTTCTGTTTTGGTCTGTATGTGGTACTAGAGTTTGTAGGTGTACTTCCAGAGACTGGAGTCTTTGGCCTGCCCATGTGCTGGCTGGGCCTGGAGTCTCAGTGGAGCTGCAGCTCCTACCCTACAGCTCAATGGACTCACCCAAGACACCTGGCAGGGAGAAGATGATGGACAACAGCCATCTCAGGGAATGGAGAGAGTCTGCAGCTGCAGGCAGTATAATCCCATCCATCTTATCTATGGGATATAAGCCTCCTCTCACTTGGAGGTGGAGTGGACATCACCATCCCAGACTCCTCAGGATTGGGAGAAGAGCTATGGACTAGAGTGGACTTACTGGTATTCTGTTGTAGACATATTGTGATTCAAGCAATGGAAGAAATTACAACATTAATGTGGAGCCAGTGGCCACTGGATGCTTTGGGGACAGGGAGAGGGAAACGCAGTTGTAATACAGGGGCTTTTTTGGGACTTGGGAATTGTCCTGAGTGACATTACAACAACAGATGTAGGCCATTTTATGTCAGCATATAACATGCAGAACTCTGTGGGAAAGAGTGTGGTCTACAATGTGAACTATGGTCCATGCTTAGTGGCAAAGCCCCAGGATGTGTATATCCATTGCAGGTGATGTGCCACACTAATGAAGGATGTTTATGTGGGAGGTTGTGGGAGGTTTGGGAGGTGGGGCATATGGGAATCCCTACAATTTTTGTGTAACATTTATGTATTCTAAGCATCTTTTTAAAAAATTACCCTGTTGTACAAGTCATACTGTACAGCAATCTAACAGAAGCCAGAAAATAAATAATTCTTTCCACTGAAAGTAAATATATATCAATTTAGATTTCCATATCAAAATGAACTCTTCTTTTAGAATTAAAGTTAAAATGAGACACTTTCAGGAAAATACAAACAGAAATTATCTCATTCAAACCCTTACTGAAAAAATTAATTAAGGGTATATATTATGCAGAAGAAATCTAAACCCAGAAGCAAAAGAGGAATGCAAAAAGAACAGTGAAAGAGTCATTGAATGTTTGATAAAGGTAGGCAAATTTAAAGGAACATTTAACATAATTATCAGTGTAATCATATAGAAAATATATGAAATAAGAATCACTCAATTAGTAAATAATAATTTAATATCAATGATTTAGTTGATGTTTTAACACAATAACACATAATATGAAAATGAGAGGTATGATGGTTTGAAGCTGTATGGGCCCCAGAAAAATCGTGTTCTAAAAGCTAATCAATTCCTGCTCATGTAAACCTATTGTAAGTAAGGCCTGTTGATTAGGTGACTTCTGGTAAGTGCCTTTTGATTAGCTTACTTCACTTAAGACATGGAACAGAGTGGGTCTGCATCCACTCCTGGAGTCCTTTATAAGAGAGTGAAATTCAGAGAGAGAAAGGTAAAAGCCACAGAAGCAAGAAGCTGAAGCAACAAAACCCAGAAGAGAAGGAAGAGACCAACAGATGCCACTATTTGCCCTGCCATGTGACAGAGGAGTCCAGCATCACCAGCAGTTGGTCTTTGGGGAGGAAACATTGCCTTATGATGCTTTGATTGGACATTTTTCTCATTCTCAGAACTGAAAACTAGTAAGCTAATAAATCCTCATGGTAAAAACCATCACATTTCTGGTATGCCACTTTCAACAACCTAGTAGACTAAAACAAGAGTAAAAATATTCCATGTTCTTTGCACTATTCTACACCAAGATACAGTAACTAATTAATGGAAGTTCAGTTATTAAAAATATGTATAGAAAATGTTAAGAGAATCTACTAAAAATGGAAAATAGAATGTATAACTATCAACAAGAGGTAGAAAGAGAAAGGAATTTTAGCAAAAAGACAATTTAATTTATGTAAGAAAAAGAGATAAAAAACAAAGGATAAAATTTTTTAAAGTACAATATAAGCTGGTAGAAAGCATACCTAAATATCAACGTTTACAATAAAATATTAAACTCACTAATTAAATAGACTTAGTAAGCATGAAAATAAAAGTTTAGAAATACACATAATAGGCAACAATTACCCCAAAACAACAAAAGTGCTCCCTTATATATTAATGTCAGAGAAAAATAGGCTTTTAAATTTTAATCATTATCAAAGATTGGATGGAAAATATAAAATGATAATAATAATAATAATATTTAATTATTTGGAAAAACCTAAAAATATATCCATAAAGTTTAAAGAAAAAGAAAGTTACAAGAGGAAATAGACAAATCTACAACCGTCATAGGGTATTTTTACATATCTCTCTCTGTGTTTATATATGAAATAATAAAATATTTGTAAAGATACTGAAGATTTGAAAAAACAAAGATCATCTGGATTCCCCTAAAAAAACTCTGCTTGACTCAACTCCCATCACTTCTGAAAATGCTGAAAATGCTTTTCAGCACCATTGGCTTCCACAACTTGTTTGTCTCAGGAAGAAATGCCAAATTGGAGTGGGGAGTGACCATGAAGGGGCGTGAAAATTAACCAGAGGAAATGTGCTACCTGGAGAGCCTATAGGGTAAAATCATAGATACCTAACATCAATTGTGTTTTCATTGGAACTCCCAAATCAGAGAATTGAAGCTTCAGGTTTGGGAACAGGTGCAGTTTGTGTAAGTAAAAGGATGATGAAAGCATGCAGAACTGATGGCAACTCAAAAAACATGTTCAAGCCATATGGACTGAATATTTGTAAAGGTGATCAAAATAAGAGGGTTACTTTAGGATTAAATGTAGATTGTAAATAACATTGTTTTCTTTTCATTCTCTTAACCACTACAACTGGGACAATGGAACTGGTTTCCTGGACCTCTGAAGAAATGATGTACATATACTTTCAAGAGAATTTGGACATTTCCATTCATTTTAAAGTCAACTTCTCTCAGAGATGTTTAAAAAATATTCTAATTTTCCAAACTTCCAGATAATGACTGGCAGATTTATTATAAAGCTACCATATTAAAACAGACTGTAATGATGCAGACTGATAAATTGACCCTGGAATAAAGAACCCAGAAACAAACTGATGAAACTTTGATAAATGAAAGGGTTTGTATTAAAAATATCATGAAAAGAGTATGGATTATTCAATGAATGGAAAATTATTTTCCTCAAAAAAAGGGAATTATAGTTTGCTTTCCACCATTTTACAATTCCAGAGACAAAATAGACTTAAACATGAAAAAGCAAAAATTTAAAAATATTGGAAAAATATAGAATATTTTTATAATAGGAAATAATTTTTAGGCAAGGTAGACAAAGAACAACTATAAAAAGAAGATTGATATGTTTGAACTAAAATGGAGGAAAAATGGAGGAAATTTTACATATGTAAAAAGAAGTGAGTATGTAACTTCAAGAATAGGTCCTAAAATAATTAAGAAGAAAAAATAAGCATCAAATTTAAAAAGAGGCAAGGCAAATGAACAGAAAAGGAAATTCACAAGATTAATTGATTTTGGCATTAAAATATGGAAATATTATAAATCAAATATATAAACACATATCTGTATACATATAGAGAGATAAAACATCAAAATGGAATCTATTTTTTTAAGTGAAAAGAAGTGTTAATGAAAGAGTTGAGAAGAGGCATCACATACTGGTGAGGATACATGAAGCTTAAAAAGGAAATCGTCTGAAGGCTTTGGCACCTCCTTCAAAAGCCTTATGAGGATTCCATTGTATTGGAAATGATTTAGAGAGATAATCTGAGATATACCCTAAAGATCTTCCTTGGTATATAATCTGTATAAAGGGATAAAAACACATTCGCTGTGGTTCACAAATTGCAGCAAAATAGTTTGGAAATTATTAAGCACTGTCAAAAGTAAGATGTTGCCATAGCATGTGGTAAATCTGTCTTTCATAACTTTGTACCAATATGAATACCAACGATGGAATCAGCTGTTCTTTTTTGGGTTTGTAGAACAATAACAGAGTACCTGATGGTTTTGTCTTTGAATTTCTATATTTGTGTGTGGGTTTTTTTAAATTTCATTGATATGACACTGTAAACTCTAGCAAATAATTGGGCACATTCTTCCAACTTCCATATGTGAAAGACAAAAATTACTCAATGACAGAATGTGATTTGTTAATTTAAGATGCTCACTAATGTGTCAGGTAATAAAGATATATTACTTACGTGAGTCCAAAAAAGTGTGACTTATTTAACAAATAATTTCTTTTGAATAACTTCCCTTAATGCTCTTTTTATATATTTGTTCCTCAGGCTGTAGATCAAATGATTTAACATAGGACTCAGAAAGATATAAAAAACAACGACAATTTTCCCATTCTACAGATGTCTCAAAAGGGGGCCTCAAATTCATGCAGAACAGAGTTCCAAAAAAGATGGTGACAGCCATCAGGTGGGACCCACAGGTGGAGAAAGCTTTGTGCCTCCCCTCAGCCAAGCAGATGCCCAGGATGGCTGTGAAGATGAAAATATAAGAGATGAGGGTGACAGTGAGAGAACAGGTGAGGTTAAAGCCATCCAGCACAAACATGGAAGTTTCTTTGACTGGTATCTGAGCAGGCGATGACTATGAGAGGTGGGTCTGCCCAGTAAAAGTGGTTGATCTCATTGGGTCCACATAAGGAGAGGCCAAGCATCAGGATCGTCTGTGCCAGACCATTAACAAAGCTGTAAACATAGGGAGCAGCGACCAGGGAGAGGCAGGTATGTTTGGACATTTTGCTCCCATATAACAAGGGCTTACAGATGGCCATGTAACAGTCATAAGCCATTACTGCAAGCATATAATAATCTGTGATCACCAGGGCAATGAAAAAGTGGAATTGTAATAAACAAACAGTGAAGGAAATGGTTTTTTTTCTTGGATAAAAAGTGCACTAGCATCTGAGGAGTGACAGTGATGGAGTAACAGAAATCTGCAAAGGAGAGGTGACTAATGAAGAAGTACATTGGAGTGTGAAGTTTTGAGTCAATTCGGATTAACAAAATCATGGTCATATTGCCAATTACTGTGATAAGATAGATAGCTAGGAATACCACAAAAAGGACAGGTTGCAACTCAGCTCTATCTGTCAGTCCCAGGAGAATAAACTCAGTCACAGGTGTGTAGTTTTTCTCTAACATTTTATTTTCTTTGCTTCCAAAAACATCTAAAGAGAAGGATATGAATTTTATTTGTATGTTGTCATTTATCCATTGCCCTAATCATATCATCTGAAATTTCTTCCTTTAATGTCAAACATGCAATTACATGTGACATAAAGAAATGCCGAGTAAGCATGTGATATTTTAAACATCTAAATTGATATAGAACTCCTTATGTATAAAGGCTATCTTACTTTTTTTTTTTTAATGGCACCTTTTCTGTAAATCTTTTTGATATTTGTCCATTTTGAATTACCAAAGAAATATGGATGAAAACATTGTTCTTCTTTGAACTTGTAATCCTTTGTTTTACAGGATAACTTTTGAAAAGGTATCTTCCCACCCGTTTGCCCATTAACAACATTTTTCATTACATTTGTTATAAGTGATAAACAAATATTGAAACATTGCTACTAACCATGGTCTATAGTTTACATTTTAGTTCATACTTTGTACTGTACAATTTTATAGATTTTGAAAAAATGTGTAATGGTCTGTACCTGTCATTGCAATATCACACAGAACAATTCCAATGTCCTCAAAATGCCCCATGTTACATCTATTCTTCCCTTTCCCTCCCCTCAGAACCTCTGGTGACCACTGTCTTTATATCAATGTTACAAGTTCTTCCATTGCTAGAATAATAATGTCTACTTTAGTCCATAGTTGCATTTCCTCATTATGTGTGTTCATTCCTCAATCCTGAGAATTTTGGCATGGTGATGCCCACACTGCTTCCAATTGAGAGGGGGCTTAGATCCCATGGGGTAGATGGATGGACCTGTCTTGCTTACAGTTACAGGGAACATGTATATATTCCCTGTTTTTTGGGTTGGGAGTTTATCCATCATCATCGTTTTGTTAGTTGTCCTGGGTGAGTTTGATTAACTGGAGAGTAAGTGTTGGCTGCAACTCTTCTGACATTCAGGGCTCAACAGGCTTATGAACAGATGAAGATTTAAGTCTCTGGGACATATATTTAATGGGCATAGTGCTAATTATAGGTTCAAGAAAAAGAGGCAGAAGAACCATGTGTAGGAAAATTTTAAATGACTCTAACTCTGATACATTGGGGAGATAGGTTATCATTTATTCCAAGGTAAGGCCCACCAATGGTGTGCCAATTTCCTGGGGTTGTCTGCCCTACCTATGGTATCTAGATGTCCCTAAAGCCTTAAGACCACCCCGGCTTGAGACACTATTTACTGTGGCCGTCAGAGTGGTCCTCTTGAGATGTACATAATCATAACCTCTGAAATTACCTCCCAACTCACTTTGAAATCTCTTGGCCATTGTAACCTTTGGCCAATTTGATGTAATTATGAATTCCAAAAATATAATTGAATCGTGCTTGTAAACTGATCTGTTAATCTGGGCAAGATTAGGTTATGATTAGGGCTGTTGAGCCCCACCCCTTGGTGGGTGGGGAATTGAATATAAAAGGCAAGGCCAAGAACAGAGTTGAAGCAGTCTTTTGAGAAGCAGTTTTGATGTTGGAAAGAAGGCCCCAGGAGAAGAGAAACAAGCCATTTGCCTGATCGTCTACAGCTGACTTTGTGGAGGAACCAGGAGCTAAGCCCGGAGAGAAACTGCAGCCCCGGGAAGAGAGGAACCCCAGAAGCCTAAACCCTGGCAAATGCCAGCAGCTGTCTTGCTCTAACACGTGGCAATGGACTGTGGTGAGAGAAGAAACTTAATGCTTTATGGCCTGGTATCTGTGGACTTCTACCCCAAATAAATACCC
>JAQZBX010109799.1:0-10438 GCA_029593785.1 Cabassous unicinctus
CTGCAGGGGCACAATTATAGAATAGCAGCAAGTTTTATAGTTTTCAGGATAAACCTCATAAAGGTAACTGAAAAGCCACCAAGAGGTCATTCCTCAGAGTGAAAACTGAAGGCATCCACTGAGATGTGGTCTCGTGGGAATGCCTGTAATGGCCTAAATGTGAAAGGTTCCCTAATAGTTCATGGTGAGCTAGTTAAAGCATACTCTGTAAAACTAAAGTAATATAAAAAATCAGATAAAAATGTGTGCTTTTTTGAATATTTCCACTTACCTAGGATTATGAGTTACTTTTTATTTTAAAAATTCATAATTTTGGAAAAAACAAAAACTTTGTATGATTGAAACCATTTGAATGTTCATGAAACAGATGCAGAAAATAAAGATTTTTCCTCTTTACGCTTTCTTTAATGATTCATGAAAAGTCACTGAAGGGAGCATACATCTCCTGTACTTTTCATTGAGATGGAGAGGAAGGCAATGCTGAGCTACAAATAAGGTTGGGGACTTCCAGCCTTCACCAGGGTCCAGAGCCAGCCTGGTGCCCCCACAAACCCTGACCAAAGAATTTCCAGGACCAGGCAGGGTGGAAGGTGCTCTTTGATGCCTCCTGGGGATGCCAGAGCAGGCCAGGACTCACATGTGTGGTCCTCCCATCCCTGTGCACATCATGCTCTTGAACTTCATACGTCCTTGAGATCTGGACCACAGGAGACACAGCAGGTGACCAGCAGGGGACAGAGCCTCAGGTTCAGGTAGAGCCACCAGGAGATACACACAGGTTTCTGGAGCCTCTACACTAAAGTGGCCAGTATTTGTGGGGCAGGAATGAGCAAGAAAATTTCAACACTATGATAGAAAATGCTAACATGTCTGAGTTGGGTAAATGTGGTGGACTAAATGCACCAGCTAAAAGACAACAGCTGTTAGATGGTACTTAAAAACAATCCTGTGTTATGTATTTAGAAGGAACATAGTTAAACATAAGACTACAGAATGGTGGAAAGTAAAAGTGTAGAAAAAGTAGAGGCAATGTAGACCAATGACAGTCAAGAGGTGATACCAGTACCTTCCCCAACACACTGTCAAGAGAAAAGCAAAACAATCAGCCTCAACCTGTGAAAAACACATGACCATGCTAAACTCACTGCACCAAGTGTCCTGTCCTTAAACGTAGTAACAGGAAATTTCACCACCCTCCTGGGATGCTGTAAACATCTCTCAGCATTTGGGAGATGAGGCTGATCCAGAGCCACAACAAAGCACTGTGGCTAACACTAGTCTGATGAGCATATGTGGGACATTTGGGTGGAACATCCATGAAAACCAAGGTCATTTTGAGCCATTGAGTCAGGCACAACAAATTTCAAAGGATGGTGACAACTGTTTACTTGACAAAGACCAGATTAGGAAATGTAAACAAAAGGACCATGGTAGTAGAATTGTGTGCCCCAATTTCAACATGTTCTTACTCTTAATCCACATTCTCTGGACCTTCTGGCCACACACACTCATAGAAGGCCACACATAGAATCATGTAGTTCCACCAAGGGCACAAGTCAACCAAACTGAAAAAAGAGGTTGATGGCTTTTCACTGACTGGAGTTTTGCAATTTCCTAGTCATTTCTGATTTAATTGGAGGGAGTGGTAAAGTTTTGCTTTTCCCCTTAATTTGAAGGGACACCTGATAGGATGTAGACACTTATATGAAATGCAGGGATCTGTGTTGATGTGCACTTGATATTTAATAAGTGAACCACTGTAGTACAGATTAGTTCATTTAAAACAAACCACTTACAATGACTTCACTAAATTAGACTTATTTTAAGTGGGTACCATTCTATAAGTGATCATAATTACAATGGCAAGAATTATGACATGACAAGACTCCTTTGGAAGTGGAGTTGGGGGTGACCAGCAAAGCAGCAGCAGGCTCCCACTTGGGCTGGTCTGTGATTTGGCAGCCATCAGTGGCCATTTGCATCTGGGTGGAAGGTGGTAAAGTGGGTTCTTAGCTGGGCTTTGCAATTTCTACTCAGAAAATCAAAACCCTGCTGTGATCCTATGCTCAATTTCTCTACAATCCAAACAGAAAATTACTTATATGAGAAGTTAAAAATATATTTTTCAACAGTGATGTTTAGAAAGTAGCAGGATCTTAGGACTTTAATCTGTGAGCCCTGTGCTCAGAGAAAATGCCTCATTTCTATGATTATCTTTTCTCCTTCCTTTTCAAAAGAAATAAAATATGAAAATAATAAAACCTTTCAAGTTTTATATTAGCTGAGGATTTTTCTGTCAAGAAATAATAAACAAGCTGCATTTACACCCAAATGACAGCCTTTTATCTTCTCACATTGAGAGTAATTACTTTGTGTCTTACATTATAATATTAGGAAGTGGGCCTGAAAATATGCTTATTGAACATTATTTTAAAAACACTTTCATATGATGTGTTTGGCATCCAGCTTTGTGCATGGAAGCATTTTGGTACTAATAAGCACAAGCTGCTGCCTGCCCACCACTGCATGCACCCAGGAGAGGCAGTGTTAGGTAGATGGCCATGTTTGCCTTCCCAAAGTGGGAGCTGTCAGACTCTGGCCACCTGGGCTAGAATGGGAAGGAAGAGGCAGGAACCCTGGGGGATTCAGAGCTGGCAATCATGGGGACAGCTCCAAAGCTCTGCCAACTCATCTGGGCAGCTCCATGTGCTCCACCCCAGCCAGGCCTGGTCAGCATCCCCCGGCCTGCTGGCTGCCCTGTGGATATCAGGGGCCCAGCTGCTGGTCTTGTATGTACTGGACTTGCTCTGCAAGCTGCTTCCTCCCCCCACCACTGGGTCTCTGGCTCCCACAGCTTTGGGCCCCACCCCCAGTAGACTGGGGTTAGGCCTCGTTCCATGGACCTGCACCTGCAGAGCTGTGGCTTGCACCAGGGAATGCCTGATGGCTGGGAAGCTTCCTGCATTCTCCAGCAGGTGGTCACTAGGAACCCCTCCTGGAATGGATTTAGAAATACTGCATGTTATAAAGCAGGTCTTATGAGCTCTCTGAAAGCAAGGGAGAAAGAGAGGGTCAGTATGGTCAGGCTATTGTCACTGAAAACAAGATTAAGGTACCTCCTCACCACGCTCTCTGCAGCTTGTGAATCTGAGCTGTTTGGAGCTGAGGGCCACATAGCCAGGAGAGCCCACCAGCCATCCCAGCTCATCCACACCCATCAGCATTCGGTGTTTGGGTGAAATTCTTTACTCGATGCTTCTCACAGACTTGCAGCAAACCAGAATTAAACCTCAAGGCTGAGTTTAATAGTTTAAACTGCTTAACTCAGAAAACAAACCAGATGGCTGGCAGATAGCCATTTTGGGGCCATGGGGCAGCAAACCCAGCTGCAGCCATTGTGAGTCCATGGGGGGTGGGTCCATGGGGAGTGTGCTCATATATGAAGGGTGGCTTTGATTTGGCCAAAATAATAATAATAATCTAAGGGTTAGCATACAAGGATACATTTGTTGAAGCGAGTTGAGGTTGTTCAGACAAATGGTTTTGTAGGTGGCCAGATTGAGCTGCTGTCAGTGGTTAGGGGGCTGGGTCAGAGCCCACCACCTTGCAAATCTGACCCCAGTAAGGAGAGACAGGGAAGGCTGGGCAGAAGCTTCTAGACCATGGTGCCATCTGGTGGGGTTTGCTAGGTCCTTGGAGAGCCCATGATCAGAAGTGGACCTGACAAAGGAGCCTTGGTTTCCCAGGATGGGTCTGTGAGGTCCCCCCATGGGTAAGGAGCACCATGAGGGCTTGAGACAGCTTTCAGAGTGCAGTGCCCTGCAGTTGGGCCCTGAGGGGGTATCCTCCTGCATCACAGGGAAGGGGCCATGTCACAGTCCTCCAGGGCCCAGCACTCATGGCTGGTGAAGGGTCCATGGGGCAGGGTTGAAGGAAACCAAAGAAGGCATCTGAGGTGACATGGTCAGGGTCCCCAAGTGCCCACTGTGGCAGCTTTGGCCACAGCACTAAGTGTGGCAGCTCGAGTGGGCACGGCAAACTGGTTGGGTCTGAAATCCTGGCAGGACCCTGCTACATCTTGCTTTTAGCTTTGTGTGCAGAGCATCCCAGGGCTTCCAGCCAAGGGGTCAGCTGGTCATCCTTAGAAAAACAGAGGGGCTAATCTTGCAGCTTTGCACAGCTCTGTAATCAGGCAGGATTCCCTACTGCATGGAGTGAAGTGTTCTGAAGACTTGTCAGCTGCTTGACCACAATATCAACCAAATCCATCAGGACAGGACTAAGATTCCCAGAGGGAAACAGCACAGACCCAGGATCCACAAAGAGCTATTTAAGGGGACACAGAAACTGCTGAACATGACAGAAAAGTAAGGATAAATTCAATTTAACTTAAGAACTTCTGCCAACAAATGACCCCATTAAGAGAGTGAAATGTCAGCAAGAGTGGGAGAAGGTGCTGGAAAAACAGGAAGGCAGATGGAGTCATGACTCAGAATGTATGAAGTGCTCCTGAGCCCACTGGAAACCTAGTAGGCACCTCCCCAGAGAGGAGCCACTACACATTCTCAGGATGCCTGAGGTGAAAGTGATGGAAAATGCCACATTTTGGCAAAGCCCTGACACTTCAGTCCTCCCTATCAGGATCTGCCTAAGAGTGGAAATTTTGGGCCATATTATAACTCTATGTTTACATTTTGAAGAACTGCCCGGTTTTCAAAGTGGTTGTGCAGTTTTGTGTTTCTACCAGTGTGTGAGCATTTGAATTTTTCAACACTTGTTTTTGTCTGTGTTTTTGAATATAACCATCCTAGCAAGTACAAAGTTTCTTCTCATTGTGGTTTTAATTTGCATTTCTCTGATGACAAATGATGTTGAACACCTTTTCATGTGCTTATTGGCCATTCATATATCTTCTTTGGAGAAATGTCTATTCAAATCTTTTACTCATTTTTTTTCTTTTGGGATTCTGTGTCTTTATTATTGAGTTTTAACGTTCTTTATATATTCTATGTACAAGCCTCTAATCAGATATGTGATTTCCAAATACTTTTCCAATTTTTTGGGTTTTCTTTTAGCTTTCTTGGCATCCTTCACAGCATAAAAGTTTTGTTTTTTTTTTTATGAAGTCCAATTGATTTTTTACTATACTGTAACTTGGGCTTTTGTTGTCATATCTGAAAAACCATTTACCAAGATTTACCAAGATTTCAATTTACCTAAGTTCAATTTACCAAGATTTACACTTGTTTTCTTCTATGAGTTTTATAGTTTGAGTTTTTATATTTGAATCTATGATTATTTTGAATTCAATTTTGTATTTGGTGTGAGGTATGGATCCAGCTTCATTCATTTGCATGTATATATCCAGCTGTCCCAGTACAATTTGGTGAAAAGACTATTCTTTACTACACTAAATTGTTAAAACTCATGTTGAAAATAAATTGACCATAAATGTGGGGTTTATTTCTGGACTCTCAATTCTATTTCATTGATCTATATTTTATCCTTATGCCAGTTACCATGCTATTGGGTTGCATTATAGTAAGCTTTGAAATTGGGAAGTATGAGTTCCCCAACTTCGTTATTTTTCAAGAATGTTTTGGCTATTTTGAGTCCATTGAATTTCCCTGTGAATTTTAGGATAAATTTGTCAATTTGTAAAAATCACCTGGGATTTTGATAGGGCTTGTGTTTGATCTTATAAATTAACTTGAGGCATATTTCAATCTCAACAGTGTTTACTGATTCAGGAATATGGGATGACTATATATTTATTAAGATCTTTAAATTCTTTCAATAATGATTTGTAGATTTTAGGGTACTAGTCTTGTACTCCTTTTGTTAAATGTATTCCTAAGTATTTTATTGTTTTTGATGCTATTTTAAATGGAATTGGTTCTTAATTTCATTTTTGATTAGTCATTGCTAGTATATAGAAATTACACACAATTGTATAAGACTGTATACAATGGAATTTTGTATATTGATCTTATATCCTTCAACCTCGTTGAATTTGTCTGTTAGTCAAATTGGCTTTTAATGTATTCCTCAGGATTTTCAATATAGAAGATAATATCATCTGCAAATGAAGATAGATTTATTTTGTCTGATCCAATCTGGTTGCCTGTTGTTTCTTTTTCTTCTTGAATTGCTAAAATCTCTGATACAAATGTTCAATGCAGGAGTCAATAGAAGTGGCAATAGAATACATGGAAACACAGAAAGAGACACACACAGATCTTGGTGTGAAGAAAGCATTATTTCTTTCACTATTTAGTGTAATATTAGCTGTGAGTTTTTCATAGAAGCCCTTCAATATGTTGAGGAAGTCCTCTTCTATTCCTAATATATTGAGTTTAATTATCATAAAAGGGTGTTAGTTTTTTTTGTCAAATGCTTTTGTGGCATCTACTAAGAAGACTATATGGTTTTTATCCTCTACATGGCTTATTATATATTGATTTTCAATGTTAAATATTATATATTGATTTTCAAATGTTAAATGAAACTTGCACTCCTGGATAAGTACCACTTGGTTTTAGTGTATAATCCTTTCAGATGTTGCTGGATTCAATTTTCTAGTATTTTAGTGTATATGTCTGTGTTCATATTCATAAGGAACATTGGTTTGTAGTTTTCTTTTCTTGTGATATCATCATCTGGATTTGGTATATGGGTACTAATAGCCACTTAGAATGAGTTGGGAAGTGTTTTCTTCACTTCTATTTCTTGTAAGAGCTTGTGAGGGCTTGGTATTAATTCTTCTTTGAATGTTTGGTAGAATTGAATAGTGAAGCAATATGGGTCTGGGCTTTTATTAGTGGGAACTTTAAAAATTACTAATTCAATCCCTCAAATTGTTACAAGCTTTTGGTTAATTTCCAGAGTTCTGAAAAAAAGTTGACTTTAACATTTTTGTCAGTATTTTCATTGATTTTATGAAGGAAAAGATTTATGAAGGTCCTTATGCCACCATTCCCAAAGGCCTGCCCATGGAATTTTAATACTACAGGTGTTCTATGTGTCTGCATATCTAAAGATACCACATATACAATATATATGTATCTATATACATAGATACTCTATATACATCTGTGCTGTACACACAAAAAAAATGAGTAAGGTTTTTCCACTCTCCCAAGAACCAATTTTTGCCCCCTTTGGGGTGATGTTGCCCGGTTGAGTATTATGTTCTAGACCATGTCAACCATCACAGTGGTAGTGATGGTCTTAAACATATCACGTTATGCCAGAGAAGCCACACTCAAGGGGCACATGCTCGTGATCCCATTTGTGTGAAGTACCAGGAAGGTGGAGCTATGTTATGGTGTTGGATGCCAAGAGGTAGCTATGCTGGGGGTGGTTGAAATTACAATTCCAAGGAAGAATGAGGGATTATTTGGGAGAATGTTTGACTTTTGATCCACTTTCTGGATAAACAGGTGCATCAATTTATGAAAATTCAGCTACTGTATGATGTGCTTTTTTCTTAATGTCAATCTTTTTTTTTTAAATGTCATTTTCTCTAAGATTTCATTTTATCAAAAAAAGTAGGTGTGAAAGTTTGAATTTCTTTCATGAATCCCAAAAAGAGAAGGATTATGCTTTTGAACTAATCCATTCCTGTGGGTGTGGGGCCTTTTGATTGGACTGTATCAGTGAGGCGAGAGCCAGCTTGGGTCTCCGCAATCTTGCTGGGTCTGATATAAATGGAAACACAGAGAAAGACACCCAGAAAGAAAAAAGAAGTTGCCATTTTTGACCCTGAAATGTCAGAGAGTACTTGAGCAACCAAAGCTTAAGATGAAGCCACCAAGAGGCTGGGTGCATGGAGCAGCTCAAGGTTGAGGAGAGGAGCCATATGTCTGATAGCTCATGCTGAACTCGGGAAGAAAGTGGAATAGTGGAGACTGAGATAGGAAGCCTGATAACAGACAAGCCTTTATCTCTTGCTCACAGCTGAGCTCCAGGCAACAGGAAAGCCAGGGACCTCAACAGAGATTGGTGGCCTCCATCTTTGCCACATGGCATGACCCCAGGATCACCAGTAGGTGATCTTTGGTGAGAAAGCATCTCTGCTGATGCCTTAATGTGGACATTTCATGGTCTCAGAATCATAAGCTTTAACCCTAATAAATCCCTTTTATAAAAGCCAACCCATTGCTGGAACTTTGCATTGGCAGCCCTGTGGAAAACTAGGACATTAAGTGACATCATTCCAGCCTGCAATCATTCCATCCATAAAAACTGCAAATCTTCCCATTCATTTACTTCCCCTCCATGACCTTCAGTGGAGCTCCTGCCTGTCTTTATTACATCTTTCCTTCTCCAATACCTGTTTCTCCAATCCTGATGTATGGATGTGAAGGCCCAATTTGTTTTTCAAAATATATTTACCAAAACGTGAATTAAAGGTGACAAATATCACTCTGTGCATTGTTTTAGCAACTCCACACTTTTCTATGTATACTAAGTTTCACAGGCATTAAATTCTAAGTATTTCATAAATTCATTAAAGTTTACTTTTTTACCTATGGATTCTTTAAAAGTATGTTTTTATTTTTAAAACAGAAGGGGCTTCTAAAACCATGTTTTTGTTTCTATTTCATTCTTATGAACTTTTAATTAGACGATGTCTATTTTCAGTTCTCTGAAATTGAAATTTCTTCTCTGCCTAATACATGCATGTCAAATTTTAAATTGATTCATGCTGCTTGAAAAATTGAATACATGCATATTCTCTGGTGTTTGTCTCTTGACAATGGCGTTGTGATCTCCATAACTTCAGGTGTGTTTTGCCTCCTTGCTTTCTCAGTCCCCAAGCATCTACAGCATGCTTACAGACTGGACTCCCCATGGAATTCTCTTTACCTCCCCTTCCAGTTTCTAAGTTATGAGTTATGTGCAGGAACAGTCATGGCTGTTACCCAATTGGCCATCATTGTAACTTCATTTCATTTTCTCCACCTCTAGTTCTGGCTTCATTTCTTGGCCATCTCTGATGAGCGCCTCACTTGCTAACAGGAGATAACCACCTTGACCTGTCTTTCTTCTCAATTTCCCATCCCAGTCTCCCAAATGCCATCCATTGCATTTTCACTTCCACCTTGTCAAAGTGACAGACCTTTCCTCCTAGTCTCTATCCTCAGTAAAGTCTTCTATGCTTTGTCTGACATTTACTCTATGAGCTAAAAATCAATAAATGATGCTTACATTCTTTTGACCCAAATATTGATCTGGCAGAGCCATGTGGCCTGCTCATGTTGCATTCCTTTACTCCATGGTGTGTCCATCCTTGGTCTGCTGACCTTCTCTTTTCCTTTGTGTCTTACCACACCCTCAATCATTTCACCCTGCCTTCTGCACCAGGACATGGGCCCAGCCCTCTCATTCCTGGCATGCCTGCCTGTCCTGCTCCTCTCTGGAGGGGTTGCTCAGTCATTGTCCACTTGCCAGCCATGCCCTCTTCTTCTCACCCAGGCCTTTCCTCTCCTTTTCCTGACTTCATCTCTGGTGTTTGAGAGTCAACACCCCCAATCACTTCCTCTGACTAAGTACCTGGGAAAAATATTTTTTGGGTTCTTGAATATCCAAATATATTTTCCCTGTCCTCCTTCTTGTCTGGGATAGATTCTGTGGGTGTAGAGTTCCACATCAGGATTTCACAGAAACTTTTCCATCATGCTCCAGCCATGAGCGAGCAGTTCCTGCATCTCTCCCCTTCACCAGCTGTGCTGCCCAGGCTGCCTACTTCCCTGGCACAAGGGATATGAAGTATCACAGGGGTGCCTCTTGCTGTGTGTACTCTGCTTAGCACTCTGGTAACTCAAGAAACTTTTATTAACATTATCGATTTACTTTTCCAAGCACTCTTTCTTCCTCCCCCCTTTCCCTGGTAACCCCTAATTCACTTCCTATCTCTGTGACTTTGCTACTTCAGAGCATCTTTTACACTTGCAGACTCATCATCTTGGCTTTCCAGGGCTTCTGTAGCAAAGAACTGCAGACTGTTGGGCTAAAATGACAGGAATTTGGCATCTCAGTTTCAGGATCCAGACTTCCAAAAACAAAGCAAGGGGCAGGACTGTGCTCCCTCTGAAGTCTGTGAATCTGGTGGTGGTTTGATGGCAGTCCATGGCTTGGCCTCCACTTCCACCATGGGGCTGTGACTCCCATCTCTTCCTGACTCATCCAGCTGTGTCCACTTTTCTTCTGCTTGTAAGAATTCCAGTCCTGTGGACTCAGGCCCACACATCCAGCATGGCCTCCCTTAGCTAACAGGATATGTGAGGACCTGATGACATGAGCTCAAACCCCAGAACACATAGGCACTGAATGTGTCTTTGTGGGGGCCAGGAGTCAACCCAAGCTGCTTGTGTTGCTCACATTTGTGAAATTATTTTCCATTATTATTTCTATAATTTCTGAATTAGTTTTC
>JAQZBX010109800.1:0-10430 GCA_029593785.1 Cabassous unicinctus
TCCTTTATGTCATCTGTAGGCTTATCTTGTTTCTTTAACTGGGAACAAGTGCTCTCTGCTGGCACAGATTGAATAGTCAGTCACCTGGGGTTGCATGCCCACACCCCAATAGGATAGGAGAGTTGTTTCTTGTTTCTTGATGTGGATTTTAATAATTTGTTGGTGTTTTTGCATCTGGTTTGCTAGATGTATTTATTCTGGGTGCAGTTTTTCCCTTCAGTTTAGGGCTTTCTTGTCTTTTCTAGCTTGCTGGTTTTGTAGTAGGAGCCAAGGATGTAGTTGGTGCTGTAAGCAATGGAGGCTGAAGTTGCTCATGTTTTCCCAGGAATTGATGAAGCTTCTTCCATCTTTCTCTTCTGTCAGGGATCAGGACAGAGCTTCAGTCATGTATAATAATGCAAGTTGTTCAGGACAAAACTGTCTGTAGTTGCCCAGTTAGACTGATGAAGCTTCTCTCCTATTCCTATCTTACCTTGGGTGGGGATGGAGCTATAGTTATGGGCAGCAATCTATGTCATGTGGGTCCAAAATGACCACAGATGTCCAAGTGAACTGATGTAGCATCAGACCCCCTACAAGCCAGGGGTGGGAATGGACCCTCTGGAGTGCCCAACAATTAATCCATGTGGGCCAAATATGCCTGTAGTTGCCATGAAAGACTCATGAAACACTGCCCCTTCTTTCTTTTAGGACGTGGGAATGGAACCACCAATGCCTAACAGCTCAATCCCTGTAGGCTGAAAGTAACTGCCATTGCCTTAAGAAGCTGAGAAAGCACCAGCCCCTTCCGTATTATTGGGTGGTGGGAGTAGTTCTATGGGTGCCCAAAAGTTCAGTCCTTTTAGGTCAAGAATACCTGCCATTGCCCTGAGAGGCTGAGGAAACACCAGTCTCCTCCTATCCTAATAGGGCATGGGTTTGGATCCACAGGCACCCAACAGTTCCGTCCTTGTAGCCTGAAGGTGTCCACCATTGTCTGGAGAGGCTGCGGAAACACCAGACCCCTCCTATACTATTGGGTTGGGGTGTATCCATAGGCCTCCAACAGTCCTGTCCATGCAGGCCAAAAGTGTCTGCCATTGACCAGAAAGGCTGTGGAAGCACCAGCCCCCTCCTTTGCTATTATGGGGTGAGGGTGGATCCAGAATTACCCACCAATCTAGGCAGTGTGGGCCAAAAGCACCTGCAGTTACCCAGAGAGGCTGGGCAAACACAGTCTGTCTCTTGTCCTATTGGGGATGGGGTGGAGCCACAGGTGCCCAACAGTCAGGTTTGTGCAGGCCAAAGTTCCTGAAGATGCCCTGAGAGCTGAGGGAACACCAGCCCCCTCTGATCCAATGGGGGGCAAGGTGGAGATGGACTCAAAGGCACTCAACGAACCTGTTCTTGTGGGCTGAAAACTACTGCCATTTCCCAGAAAGGCAGAGGATACCCAGCAACTCCCTCTCATATTGGGGTGCAGGCATGCAGCCCCAGGTGACCTACTATTCAGTCTGTGCCAGAAGAGAGCACTTGCAGTTGCCTTGAGAGCCTGGTGAAAGTCCTGCCAGCTTCCTATCTGCTGGAGGTGGGGCTGGAGCCTAGGATAGGACTACAGTCTGATCTTGGTGGAAAGAAGCCAGTCCCTAGCTTCACTGGATTTTCATTCAGGCCGACTTCCCCTCATGCCAGGAGTGGAGTCAAAATGGAAGTTACCGGCCTCCTGACCTGGACAGGCGCAAAGTTTAGCTCTTCCTAGGATTATACTTTAGCCCACCAAATTTACTAATCAGTAGATGAAGTCATTGCCATACCGTGTCTTTCTTCCCTATTTTTTTTGGAAATGGAGCTTCCAACTCCTGCCATGAAATAGCTCCTGAGGCACCGTGTGCCATAGGCACCAACCTCCATGATGAGGGGATGCTCTACTCACAAATCCTCTCTGCAGTTGGGTAGTCTCCTCTTTCCATACATTCATGGATGTTGCAGGATACTCTTCTGGTTTCCTGGGATCCCCAAACAAGTGATTTAGATAGCTCTGGGTGATTCCTCACTACTCTGTAGCATGATTTGACACCAGGAGCACCTTACTATGGCACCTTCTTGGCTTCCCCTTTGGAATCCCCTATATTTTTGATGTAACATTTATGTAATCTAACAATTCTTTAAAAAAAAAATCATTTTGACCTTTTTCTATTCTCTTCTCCTTCTGGGACACCAACAGAATGTGTGTTTTTGTGTTTTATGTTGTCATCCCAATTCCCTGAGACACTGTGCTATTTTTTTCCATTCTTTTCTCTTTCTAGTCTCCCATCTTTTTCCATTTAGATGTTCTGTCCTCATTATTACTGCTTCTTTTTTCATTCTGTTCAAGTCTGTTTGTAATGTACCTGTAATATATATATTTATTTATTGAAGAATATCACTCATACATGAACCCACATAAACAATAAGTGTATAGTAATAGTTGTGAACTTACAAAACAAACATACATAACATTATACAGGGCTCTCATACATCATCCTACCACCAATACCTTGCATTGTTGTAAAACATTTTTAACTAATGATTAAAGAGCATCCTTAAAATATTACTACTATCCAAAGTATTTTACCCAACCAACCTTATTAGTATTATTTTTATATCATTTATGCACATGCATACATAAACAATAAGTGTATAGTAAAAGTTGTGAACTTTCAAAGTAAACATTCATAAAATCATACAGGGGTCTCATACATCAACCCTCCACCAACACCATGCAGTGCTGTGAAATATTTGATACAAATTATGAAAGAATATGGTCAAAATCTTACTATTAATTATAGTCTTTGTCCTACATTTGGTTTATTTTTCCCCCAAACCACCCTATTATTATTTTTTAAATATGTTTTTATGACAGAAGATGTAAACTAACAAAACAATCATGCATATGTGCAGAATTCCCAAACAACACCCATCTATCAACATACCACACCCTGGTGGAATATTTGTTACAGATTATGAGATAATATCATCTGATTATTACCAGGTCCACAGCATACATTTAGTACACATTTTCCATACTTCCCCATTATTCACACAGTATATCTTTGGCATAGATGCAAGAATATTACATTATTACTATTAACCACACTCCATAGGTCACTCCAGTTGTATTTTTCCCATACTTCTCCACATTCCCACCACCCTGCAATATTGATGTACATCTGCTGTAGCTCACAAAGGACACTCTTGCATCTGTTCCATCAACCACTATTCTCATCCACCTCTGGGTTTACTGTGCTATTCAAAACCTAGATTATTCCCTAGCTTTCGATCAATTGACATTTACATCCCAAGTATAAACAGGCTGTTACTCACTATGATATGTTACCATCAAGTCTGTACATTTCCACACTTTTACAGTAAAGCTAATTAAAACTTCTACATACATTAATATCATTACTCCGTCTCAGTCCTCCTCTTGTCTCCTATAAGAGTCCATCACCTACCACAAGTTCTTGAAGATAATTTTCCCACATTTTCTTCTAGAAGCTTTATAGTTCTTGCTTTTATATTTAGGTTTTTGATTCATTTTGAGTTAATTTTTGTATAGGGTGTGACATAGGGGTCCTCTTTACTTCTTTTGCTCTGGATATCCAATTTCTCAGCACCATTTGTTGAAGGGACTGTTCTGCCAGAGCTGGGTTGTTTTGACAAGCTAGTCAAAAATCACTTGAATGTAGATGTGAGGGTCTGTTTTTTAACCATCAGTTCAGTTCCATAGGTCTATGTTTCTGTCTTTATGCCAGTACCATGCAGTTTTTATCATTGTAGCTAGATAATATGAACTAAAGTCTGGACATGAGAGTTTTCTGACTTTGATTTTCCTTTTTAAGATGTTTCTGGCTATTTAGGACCCTTTTCCCTTCCAAATAAATTTCATAATCATGTTTTCCATTTATTTAAGAAATGCTGGTGGAATTTTTATTGGGATTGCATTGAATCTTTATATCAGTTTGAGTAGAATTGACATCTTGATATTTAGTCTTTCGATCCATGAGCATGGAATGTTCTTCCAATTATTTAGGTATTTTTTAAAAATTTCTTTTAACAATGAGCTGTAGATTTCTGAACACAAGTGCTTTACATCGTTGGTTAAGTTTATTCCTGAATATTTGGGTTTTATATGTCCTATTTTATTTTCATGACTCTTTTGACACTTTTACTTTTATTGATATAATCTTCATTTCTAGACTCTCTTCCAGGCCTCTCTCTCCTGTCTTTTATTTTCTGGCTGTAGCACACCCTTTAGTGTTTCCTGCAAAGCAGGTCACTTGGATACAAACTCTCTCAGATTCTGTTTATCTGTGAATATTCTAAACTTGCCCTCATTTTTGAAAGACAATGTTGCCAGATATAAGATTCTTGGCTGAAAGTTTTTCTCTTCCTGTATCTTAAATATATCATACCACTGTCTTCTTGCTACCATGCTTTCTGGTGAGAAATCATCATTGCATTTCTCTTGCTGCTCTCAGAAGTCTCTCTTTGTCTTTGGCTTTGGCATTCTGAATAGTATGTGTCTCAGAGTTGGTCTATTAGGATTTTTTCAGATGGGAGTACGTCGTGCTACTTGGAAATGGATATCTATGTCCTTCAATATGGTTGGGAAATTTTCTACCATTATTTCTTCAAATATTCCTTCTGCCCCTTTTCCCTTCTCTTCTCCTTCTGGGACACCCATGACACATATGTTTGCATGTCTCTTGCTGTCCTTTAGTTCCCTGAGACCTTGCTAAAATTTTTCCAATCTTTTCTTCATCTGTTTTTTTGTATGTTCACATTAGAAGCCATTTCTTCAAGCTTACCAATCCTTTTTGCCTCCTCAAATCTGCTATTATATGACCCCGGTGTATTTATTATTTCATTTATTGCACCTTTCATTCCCATAAGATCTGCTATTTTTCTATGTACACTTTCAAATATTTCTTTGTGCTCATCCAATATCTTCTTAATATTCTTAATTTCTTTAACTATCTCACTGAATTTATTAAGGAGATTTGTTTGAACATCTATGATTAGTTGTCTCAACTCCTTTATCTTATCTTGTGGCTTAACTTCTTCCTTTAACTGGGCCATATTTTCTTGTTTCTTGGTGTGGATTATAATTTTTTATTGGTGTCTTGACATCTGGCTTACTAGAGTATTTATTCTGAGTGCAGTTTTTTTCTTTAGTTTAGGACTTCCTGCTCTTCTCCCTTGCTGGTTGTCTAGTAGTACCCTAGGAAGTAGTTGGTGCTATAAGCTGTGGAGGCTCAAGCTACCCTTATTCCCCCAAGGACCAATGACGCTTCTCCCAACTTTCTCCTTTGCCAGGGGTGGGGACAGAGCCACAGCTGTGTGGAATAATCCAACTCATGCAGGCATAGTCTGTAGTTGCCCAGAGAGACTGATGAAGCTTCATGCCCTTTTCTCTCCTGCCTGGGGAAGGGATGGAGTTGAAGATATGGGCAGCAATCTATGCATTGCAGTTCCAAGATGACCACAGTTGCACCTGTAGTAGCTGAAATCAGTGGCCCACCATCATTTCCTCGCCTGTTTTGGGGAAATGTAGCTTCCGATTCCTGCCACAGAAAAGCTTCTGGGCTGGCTTGCCCTGCCAAAGTAAAATGATCACCAGCCTCTGTGACACAGCCTGTAATTTCCCAGAGAGGCTGGCGTAGTTCCCCCCGGCTTTCTCCCGGCCCAAGGTGGACCTGGGGCTTAGGCAAGAGTGGCAGTCTGATCTACATGGAAAAAGCTGGTCCCTACCAACACTGTGATTTTCAGTCAGCCCTGCTTCCCCTCATGTCAGGTGTGGAGTTAAGATGGCAGCCACCAGCCTCTTTCTGACTTGGGGAAGTTCAAACCTTTGTTCTTCTTAGGATTATACTTTAGCCTACTGAATTTACTCATCAGTAGCTGAAGTTGGTGCACAACTGTCTCTTCCTCCCCTGTTTTAGGAAGTGGAGCTTTCAATTCCAGCCACGGAAAAGCTCCCGAGGTGGTTTGGGCCTCCAGTGGAGGATTGGCACCAACCTCCATGGCGTGGAGTGCTCTACTTACGAATCTTCTCTGCAGATGGGTAGTCTCCTCCTTCCATTCTTTCAAAGATGTTGCAGGATACACTTCTGGTCTCCTGCAGCCCCCAAGCAAGTGCTCTAGATAGCTGTGGGTGATCACCAACTGCCCTGTAGCAGGAGCTGATTCTCAGAGCTCTTTTCTCTGCCACCATCTTGCTGGTTGTCACCTGTAATATATTTTAAATCTCATTCACCTTGTCTTTCATTCCCCTAAGCTCTTTTAATTTTTTTTGCAGGCTTTCAAATTCATCTTTATGTTTATTCATTGTGTTCTTAAAATCTTTTAACATTTTAGTCAAAATTTCATTCCAGTTTTTAAAATTTATTTATGAGCTTTGTGTGATTATCATTGATTAATTGTCTTAAATTCTATATCTCATCAAGATATGTGGTTTGGTCCTTTGGCTGGACCATCTCTTCCTGTTTCCTAGGATGGCTTGTAATTTTTTGCTGATGTGTAGGCATCTGAATAGGTTGCTAAATTTACTGTGGTAGGAAATTTCTCTCTCTTGCCTAGTTTTATTTTTTTCATGAGTCTTTGATTTTTGGTTCAACTTATTCTGAATCTTTAAAATGGCTCAGGTTAAATTACCAAAATTTGGCTGGGAACTCACTAAATGAATGCAGATTTATACCCAGGATTTGGGACTAAGAGAGAACTAAAAGCAGTTTTTCTCTTTGCAGTTTCCTTACTGGTTAGCAGATGGTGAACATCAATGAAACTTTCAATAGAGGTGTTTCTTTTAACTAATGCTTGCCAGTGTTTCTGGTCTGGCCAGACTTGAGATTCAAAGCAGGCACTCATGCTCAAATTGACTGATGTGAAACTACTTTCCGCCTTCTACTGTACAATCCCTTATACCAGGGAGGAAGATGTCTGTTCCCCTTTCAGTTGGCTGCAGTGAGCCAGGTGTTTTATGCAGTTTGCCACCTTAAGGGTTAGAGTTGGGGGCACTTCCCAGCTGCCATGGGGGTGTAGTATATCATGGTTGTTATTTCAAGTTCTTTGTGTCTCTGTACCTCACCCTCCTGGGGTTGTGCTGCACTTTCCTTGTCTGCTTACTCCCAAAGCAGGTCTCTGGAACAGCTTTCGGTCCTTTCTTTGTTATTTTTATAAGAGTTGAATCCTGCCTGCCCACTTCAATGCCAACTTTTCTGAAATTCCAATGATATTATTTTTACTATGTTTTAAAGATGAATTTGTTTATCTTGTTATGAAATAAAACATGTGTATGTTTATATTTGAGAATTCTGTTGGAAAGATTTCCAAATTTTGAATCTAATCCCACTCTTCAAATCCTTTAAAAGGGTGATGGGCTTTGTTTTCTATGAGAGACAATGGTTCAATTAGTATTTCAATTATCAAGTGAAAATATCGAAATAAAAGGATCAGAACTTGATCAGGATTTTTTGGTTTATACAGAGCAAATGTGATCCTTCTATTCAGTGGAATAATAAAGAGAAATTGAGATATATTACCTTGTCAGATACTGCCTTGTATAATATATTTACTGAATTGGTTTGAAAATAGACTTAACTATTAAAATGTCAAGTTACCTCCTAGTAGCTCCTCTTCCTTAATATTAGGGGAAAATAGCAGATGGGATTATTTTAACCCACAAGATATATTTTAATATGTAATGTATCTTTTCCTAGTCCTTTCTGCGATAACATCAAAGGGATAAGCCCACGGGGTGAGGAAGTTATCACTCATGAAGGACTGAGATTGGCTCACCATCTAAAAATCTGCAGTTTCACAGTTCCATCTCTCTCTTAAGAGCATTCTTTATGCAATGTAGATCTAGAGGCAGAGGTTAGAATAATGTGAACATTTTCATACTCACAAAACTGCCACTTTAAGAAACAGGGCCTGTATGAACAGGAGTTTATTATTTCACTGGTGTAACTTCAAGATGGCAATTCACTACCAAATTGCATTTTCTCTCATTCTCCATGTTTAGATTTAAAAGATCATAAGATGTATGTATTTCCTGTACTCCTCAAGTGGCTAATTAGACTGGAATTTGACTGACTGAAAATTGGGATGGGTGGCTTGTTTTCCCATGAGGCATTGGAATCTTTAGATTTGAAGCCCAAGTAGCTGCACCTTTAATCCAATGCCATGTCCCTTACAAAGGAATTTACCTGAATCACATTATATGAATAGGAATAACACTTAAGGTACGGTCATCTTTGGTTAGTAAATTGTTACTGCCTTTCTTGATAGACCCTGCTTCAAGATTTTAATTCAGTTACCTATATGACGTGAATTCAGGTATTAACACCAGATAGAATTGTTTTTCAATAACTGAAAAACAACAAGAAAACCTCTAAGCACTTCAAAATTAAATAACAATCTCCTAAAGAATCCATGTGACCAATAGGAATAATTTCAGCTGAACTAAAATGCAAATACAACATTCACAACTTGTGGGATGTAGCCAAACCAGTGCTTACAGACCTTTATCCCATGATCACCTTTACTCCTTTATTAGCAATTGTGTTTTTATTAAACAAATCAATTTTCTTGATACATATTAATAAAGCATACAATTTATCCAAATTCTTAAATCAATTGTACTTGGTATAATCACATAGTTGTGCATTCATCACTTCAATTATTATTAAAACATTTTCATTATTTCCATAATAATAATAAACAAAAAACAGACAAACAAGGAAATTCCTCACCTCTCAGTCTTTCTGTTTCCCCTGCTGTGCGTAGCTGCTATTTCTGGCTATTCTTGCACAATTATTTATTTGTTTATTAAGCAGTTTTATTGAGATATAGCGACATAGCTATGATCTATACAAAGTGTATAATCAATGTTTGTTTTTTTTTAGCTGTTAAAGTCCTTTATTTTTAAATTGTACAATAAATAGAAAAATAGATTTAAAGATATTAGAAATTTTAAAAGAGAGTGCAAGGCTAGGTTAGATTTAAAATAATCAATTATAAAAAGATAGTTAGTGGTAATAGTCTGATGCTCTTAACTCATAATCTGTAACAAATGTTCCACAACTGTGGTATGTTGGTGAAGGGGTGTTGTTTGGAAATTCCACATATGTGTATGATTTTTTTGTGAGTTCAGAAATTCTGCAATAAAAATGTATTTTTAAAAAGTTGAAAATTACATAGCATAGCAACAAACATTTATAAATGTAAATATTCATTCAAATTTAATAGAAATTAATTATAGTGTAATTCTAATTTTTATATTACAGGCCTAACTATTGGATGTAATACTCTCTAAGGATGAAATAAATTATTGGTTTAGTTATTTAATTTCCATTTAGACCATAATTCTTTCTAGATAGTCAAATTCTTATTTGGGAATTCTTCACATCTTAAGGGAATGAATTCCAAAAGATAACAATTTACCTACTCATAATTTTATGAGGCAGGAAAACTTAAAATATTTTTCAATAGTAGCCATGCTAAATCATTGTTAATTCAGACAGGTAATTTTAATCAAAGAGTATGAGTAAGAACGGGTTAAAAAAAATTAAGTACCCAAAAATATATCTCTTCTCCAGTTCTCCTCAATTAAAGCAAGTGTTTATTATGTATGAAAAAACTACAGAAAACTGATCACAGGAACAATTTGCTAGCTGTGCTGAGCAATTATTGTTCATATACTATAATGTTGTTATTTTACACTCATCTGGTCTATTCCAGCTCTTTTTTCTTTACCATTTGCATGGAATACCTTTTTCCAACCTTTCAATTTTAAAATGGTTATGTCCTTAAGCCTGATGTGGGTCTCTTGCAGACAACATATAGACAGCACATGTTTTTTAATCCATTTTGTTACTCTCTGTCTTTTGATTGGGGAAATAAATCCATTAACATTCAATTTATAACTCTAAAGGCATTACTTACTTCATCCACTTTGTCCTTTGGCTCTCTGTTGTCCTACTTAGCCTTTTGTTTACTCTTCCTAAATATTTTCATTTTTAAATTCTATCTGTCTTCTTACCCTTTTGTTTACTCTTCCTAAATATTTTTATTTCTAAATTCTTCTCCAAATCTTTCACTTTTGCTTTTTGCTCTCAGGCTGCAGCACCCACTTTAGTATCTCTTGTAAATCTGGTCTTCGGGTGACATATTCTATCAGTTTTTATTTTTCTGTGAAGACTTTGAACTCACCCTCATTTTTGAAGGACAGCTTTGACAGATACAGAATTCTTGGCTGACAGTTTTTCTCTTTCAGTACCTTAAATACGTTGTACCACATTCTTCTCTCCTCTAATGTTTCTGATGAGAGGTAGGTAATTAATCTTACCAAGTCTCCCTTGTATGTAATGATTTTCTTTTCTTTTGCTGCTTTCAGAATCCTCTCATCT
>JAQZBX010109801.1:0-10428 GCA_029593785.1 Cabassous unicinctus
CATTTGTTACAATTGATGTACAAATGTTGAAGCATCACTACTAACCATGGTCAATGATTTACATTATGGTTTACATTTTGGACCATACACTTTTATAAATTTTGATGAAATTTAACATGGCCTGCATCAGTCATTACAAGGTCATGCATAATAATTCCAACGTGAAAGGCATTTTAGAAAGTCTGCCTGGAGAAAACTATTTGCACCCAAGACTCTCATTATAAAGGTGTAAAACACGTTGGCATAATCAGATTTCTTCACGAAGCTGCTTGTTAGAATTCTAGGGAAACCCTGAAGTGGAAAGAGACAGTGACGGTTGTTCTTCAACACCTCCTGCTCTCTACACACCATAAAATGATCTTCATCCTCTGCGTGTCTTCTACCTGATCCTCCTCAGTTCAGAATTTGTGTTAATTTAGATGGAAAAGAGTCATAGTGGTAAGAACAGAATGGGAAAATGCAGGGTTATGGAATTAAAAGGAGGGGGCTGTACTCATGGGTGTGAACTTTGAAGGATGCCAAGAAAAAATAATAATTGCAGCTAGTGCATAGTGATTACCCTCTGCTAGGCACTTTCATGCAGGTGAGGAAACTGAGGCAAAAACATTAAGTGACTTCCCTAAATCAAAAGCAGGTAAGTGGGTGGACCAGGACATGGAAGCAGGCAGGCTGAGAGTCCACATTCTACATCTAAGCCATCCCACTCCACTGCCCCTCTGGGATAACAGCCTCAGGGTCAATAGTCCTGAGTATGCAGTGAACAGGGGAAAAACAGGAATGGTTTCCAAACAAGCTGAAATGTCAACTATTCTGAGAATTTTAATCCCAGGAAGGATCTTAGTGAAGTTTCAACTTTTTATGGGGGCCCCTTCCCATTAAATGAAATATAACAAAGATATCAATATATGATTACTTCTGGTTCTAGCCAAGATGGAGCAGCTTCACTCCACCTAGGTACTCCCCTTACAACTAAAAGTACTGGAATAAAGAAATCAAACAAGCATAGGAAAACTCTGGAAGATGGAAGGAGGAAGGTTGGCTGCTAGGGACCTTGGAGACTGAGGAACCACACAAAAATGAGGTCTGGCTTCCCCCTCATATCCAGTATATCTCAGGCAGGGAGCTTTAGGAGCCTTCTACCACCCACAGTCATAGGAAAAGAAAAGAAAATCTCCAAGAAAGACCTGCTCCCCTAAGCCAAAGGACCAGGGCTAATAATAGAAAAGATTTTTGGCAATACCTGCCCCACTCCAGGTTAATGCCAATGAAAAAGCCATTCCCACTCCATAGAAGGAGGTGGAAGCACTCTAAATCCAAGTGCAGAGCTGATTTAATCATCTATCCCAACAAATGACATATTCTAACCTTAATCTGCATTCCTGTGGGTATGAGCCCATTTGTTAATAGGACCCTTTGAAGGTGTATTATCAATTAAGATGTGGACTCATTTGTGAATAGGATCTTCTGAGATATGATTTAAGTATTTCCCTGATTAATCCATATGACTGGGGGCCCCATAAAGAGAAGCCCATAGTCAAAGAAAGCCACAGGGGAAGAACAAGGACATCACTCCATGATGCAGGTCAGCCATCACCATAATGCCAATATTGTGATCTTGGACTTCTAAAGTTAAAAACCACGAGGCAATAAATAGTTATAGTTTAAGGCGACCCACTGTGGGGTATTTGTCATAGAAGCCCTGGCTAAGACAGAACCAGGCGGTGCACTGATTCCCCTGCCAGAGCACCCAGAGGCAAGCTGAACTCCCACTCCCACACAGACGTAGTAAGACTTAACAAGCAGGTGCCAGGCGGGGCCGCTCAGCAGTCCACGTCCCTTTCTCAGCGTCAGCGGGACCCAGTGGGGAAACGAGCCTCCCTCCACTCGGCATCAGTGAGGCTGAACAAGGCAGTGAGGGTCTGATGGGCACTTCACTTTCCCCAAACTCCTAGTGTCAGTGGCGCCCAGTGGGGAGCTGCTCCACCTCACCCTCCAACCACCAGGCAGTGTGGGTCAGCCCTCTGCTTCTCCCCGTGCCGGTGCCAGCAAAACAGAAAGTATAAGTCCTCAAACTCTGTTCTTATTCTTTTATGATGGTTTTTAAATATTTCTGGCCTCTTATTCTTCCATACAAATTTGATTATTGGCTTTTCCATTTCAGCAAAGAAGGCTGTTATAATTTTGATTGGGATTGTTTTGAATCCGTAAATCACTTTGGATAGAATTGACATCTTAGCAATATTAAGTCTTCTAATTCTTGAACACAGAGTGCCCTTCCAATTACTGAGGTCTCTTTTTTTTAACAAACCAATTTTATTGATACATATTATTAAAGCATAAATCCATCTAAAGTATGTAATCAATGGTATTAGATGTAATCACAAATTTGTGCATTCATCACTTCAATCATTCTTAGAGCACTTTCATTATTTTAATAATAATAAACAAAAACCAAACAAACAAAATGCATCACCTCTCAATCTCTCTATGCTTCCTCTGCTGTATATAGCTGCTATTCTTTTTCCTTCTTTCTGGTATATTTGTATTTATATTTTGTGAAAAGTCTTATATATGCAATATCACCCATATTCATATTTTTACATGCGGTTTTGCTATCTTATACAGCCCCATGTTACAGTTATTAGCTTTCCTTCTTGTAATATATATATTTAGGCCTCTTTTGATTACATCTTTTAGGGAGTACCAGGGATAGAACCCAGGGCCTTGTATATGTGAAGCATATGCTCAACCACTGAGCTACACACACTACACATCCTTTGATTACTTTTAGCAATGTTCTGTAGTTTTTCCATTTATAAGTCTTTTACATGCATGGTGTTTTAGTTTGTCACAGGATGCTGATGCAAAGTACCAGAAATCTGTTGGATTTCACAATGGGGATTTAGTTGGGGTAAAAGCTTACAGTTCCAAGGCCACAAAATGTCCAGATTGAGGCATCAGCAGAGAGGCTCTCTCATCAAAGTCAGCTACTGTTGATCCTGGTGTGTTGCCACGTGATAAAGCAAGATGGCCATGGATCTCTTCCGCTCTGGGCTCACCATCTCCTCTTGAGCTGCTCCATGGGCTCAGCCTCTTTGAATTCAGGCTTAAGTGAGCCTCTCTCTTACATGGCAGGATCAAACTCAACGGCTCCCTTTTTTGTGTGTGTTTGTCCATGTGAGTCCATGTATATCAGAGATTCAACCTGAGTCATGCCTCACTGATGTAATCCAATGAAAAGCCCTAAAGCAATATTATCAAGTAATCTAATCAAAGTCCCCTCAGCTGAACTTAATGCAATCAAAGGATATCACACCCAGAGGAATAGAGTAGTTTATGAACATAATCTTTCTCTTTTTGGGATTCATAAAATAATCTCAAACTGCCATACTTGGATAAATTTATTCCTAGGTATCTGATTATTTTAATTTAATTATTTAATGGATAATTTTTTTTATTTCTTCTTCAGATTGTTTGTTACTAGAGCAGAGAAACACTATATATTGATCTTCTACTCCACTACTTTGCTGCATTTGTTTATTAACTATAGTAGGTTGTTGTGGATTTTATGGGATGGTCTATATATAGAATCATTTCATCTGCAAATATGGAAAGTTTTATTTCTTTTCCAGTCTGGTTGCCTTTTATTTATTTTTCTTGCCTAAATTCTCTAGATAGAAGTTTCAATATAATGCTGAATAACAGTGGTTTTGGGTATATTCTAGTTTCTGGTTCTATTAATTTGTTTATTTTTATTATATCAGTGAGATCATACAATATTTGTCCTTTTGTGTCTGGCTTATTTCAATCAAAATGATGTCTTCAAGGTTCATCCATGTTATTGTATGTATCAGAACTTCATTCCTTTTTACAACTGAATAATGTTTTATTTTGTCTTTCCTAATTGCTCTAAGGCATCCAGAACAATGTTGAGTTAACAGTGGTAACAATGGGCATCCTTGTCATGTTCCTGATATTAGAGGGAAATGTTTCTGACTTTCACCATTGAGTATAATGACAACGGTGGGTTTTTCATATAGGCCCTTTCTTTCTATTCAGGGAGTTTACGTCTATACCCAGTTTTCTTAGTGTTTTTTATCAAGAAAAGGTGCTGGATTTTGTCAAATGCATTTACTGTGACAATTAAGATGATCTGTGGGCTTTATGCTTCATTTCATTAATGTAATGTATTACATTAACTGATTTTCTTACGTTGAACCACCTTTGTGCATCTGGGATAAATCCTACATGATCACAGAGTATAGTGTTTTTAATATACTGTTGGCTTCAGTTTGCTAGATTTTGTTGATGATTTTTGCATCTATAATTAAAAGGGACATTGTTCTGCAATTTTTTTTTCTTGTGGTATCTTTTCTGGCTTTGTTACTAGGGTTGGCCTCATAAAATGAGTTTGGAAATGTGTCCTCCTCTACAAACTTTTGGAAGAATTTGACCATTATTGGTGTTAGTTCTTCTTGGAATGTTTGGTAAAATTCACTAGTGAAGCAATCTGGTCCTGCCCTTTTCTTGTTGGGAGGTTTTTGATTATTGATTCAAAGTTTTTACTTGTTTTTGGTCTTTTGAGATCTATTTCCTCTTGAGTCAGTGTAGGTAGTTTGCTTGTTTCTAGAAATTTGTTCATTTCATCTAGGTTATACAATTTGTTAGCATAATATCTTCTCATAATCCTTTTTATTTCTTTAGGGTTGGTAGTTATGTCCCCTCTTTCCTTTCTGATTTCACTTATTTGCATCCTCTCTCCTTTTTTGTCAGTCTAGTTAAAGGTTTGTTGATTTTAATTATCTTTTCAAATAGCAAACGTTTGGTTTCCTTGACAATTTCTATTGTTACAGTGCATTCCATTTTTCTCCATTCAAATCTTTTTTATTTCCTTCCTCTTGTTTACTTTGAGTTTAGTTTTCTCTTCTTGGTCTCGACCCTCCAGGTGTGAGATTAGGTTTCTGATTTGAGACCTTTCCTCTTTTTCTAATATAAGAATTTAGCGCTATAAATTCCCCCCTTAGCATTGCCTTTATTGGGTCACATAAGCTTTGGTATGTTGTTTTCTCATTTTCATTTGCCTCAAGGTATTTCCTAATTTCCTTTGTGATTTCTTCTTTAACCCTTTGGGTAGTCAAGTGTGCAATATTTAATTTCCATATATTTGTGAATTTTCCAGTTCTACCTCTACTATTTCATTCCACTGTAGTCAGAGAAGGTATGATTTCATAGCATGATTTCAATTTTTTAAAAATTTTTGAGACTGGTTTGTAACCAAATACATAGCCTATGCTTGAGAATGATCCATGTGCACTAGAGAGGAATTGTTTTCTGCTGCTGTTGGGTGAAGTGTTCAATTATTTCTGTTTGGCCTAATTTGGTTTATAGTATCATTTAAGCCTTTTATTTTCTTATTGATCTTCTGTCTAGATGTTCTATCCATTATGCTTTTTCTTTATTAGAGAAGTTGTGGGCCTACAGAACAATCATGAATACAATTCAGGATTCCCATATACCATCCTATTATTAACAACTTGCAATGAAACATTTGTTGCAAATGATGATAGTGCATTTTTATAATTATATTATTACTTACAGTCCATGTTTTAATTTAGGTTCACTCTGGAATATAGTTCCAATGATATTTTTGAATTTTTATTCTGTTAATGTATGCTACAATGTAACATTTCCCCCTTTTAACCATATTCAGATATATGTTATGTTCACAATGTTGTGCTACCATTGCAAGCATCCATTACAAAACATTACCATCATTTCAAATAGGAACCCTTTACATGTTATGCCTTAGTTTTCCATTCCCTGACCCCAGCCAATCCCCTGGTAGCCTATACTCTAGATTCTGATTCTATGAGTTTGCTTATTCTAATTATTTCAAATCAGTGAGATTATACAGTATTTGTCCATTTGTATCTGGCTTATTTCACTTACCAGGGTGTCTTCAAGGTTCATTCATATTGTCACATGTATCAGAAAATAATTATTTTTGTGGCTGAATAATATTCCCTTGTATGTATACACCACATTTTATTTATCCATTTATCAGTGTTTGGACACCTGGGTTGCTTCCATGTTTTTGCAATTGTGAATAATGCCACTATGAACATCGGTGTGCAAATATCTGTTTGAGTCCCTGATTTCAATTCTTTGGGGTATATACCTAGTAGAGGGATTGCCAGGTCATATGGTAATTCTATACTTAGCTTTCTGAGAAACTGCCAAACTGTCTTCCACAGAAGCTGCACCATTGCAGCCCAATGCAACTTTTTTCCACCATTATTTCACACTCTTAATATCCATTCTCACACGTATTCCCCTGATTTCTGTCTGTATAAATTGTAACACTCATGCAATTTCTTTTGGAGTATAGCATACCTCCTCACGGGTCACACTTTTTCCTCACCATTTGGGGCCTATTGGAATTTCAGTCTACTATAGGTCTAGAAGAAAAGAGAGATGGTGGGGATGGATCATGAGAAGACTAATAAACCTACTAATATAGCAGATTATATTAATAGATTTTCAAATATTGACCCAACATTGTATGACTGGAATAAACCCCTCTTAGTCATAGTGTATAGTGCTTTTTATGTTTCTGAATTATATTTTCTAATATTTAAAGGATTTTTGTATCTACATTTATGAGGAATATTGGTCAGTAGTGTCCTTTTTGTACTGCATTTGTCTGGTTTTTGTATAAAGGTTAAGGTTAGGGTTAGGCTACAGAGACTGAGTTTGGAAGTGCTCGTCCTGCACTATTTTCTTCTTTATATATCTATATCTATATCTATATCTATATCTATATCTATATCTATATCTATATCATATATTATATCTTCTTTAAGCATTTAGTAGAATTCTCCAGTGAAACCATCTGGGCCTAGAGATTTCTTTTTCAGGAATTTTTATATTATGAACTCTATTTTGGTTTTCTGTCTGCCAGGCCAAACACCATGCACAGTGGGTTGGCTCAAACAATGGGAATTTATTAGCTCAATCATTTCTTGATTTAGAAAAAGTCCAAATCAAGGTATCATAAAAACAAAGCTTTCTTCCCAAAGACTGGCATTCTGGGGATGGCTGCTAGTCCTTGGTCTTTGATCCTCTGTCACATGGCAATGTACATTGTGGTCTTTCCTGGCCTCTCCCTTATTTTTCAGGTTCCATTAACCTTAAGCTTCTTGCTTCCTATAGCTTTCTGCCCATCTGTCTGAATTTCATTGTGCTTATAAAGGATTCCAATAGTGGAATTAAGACCCATCCTAATTTACGCTCCCCAGTATGACAGAGTTAAACTCAGTTGTGGTTTCCCTACACATGGCTCTTCTGCCCCTTCTATTTGAATATAGTTAGTACTAGAGTGAATAAGATTATGTCCAAGAGACTTAAATCTTTGGGCTGTCCATGTGCCAGTTGGGCCCTGAATCTCAGCAGAGTTGCAGCACCTGCTCTCCTGTTCATTGGACTCAGCCAGGACAACTACCAAGGAGATGATGATGGACAACGACCATCCCAAGGAAAAGAGAGAGTCTGCAACTGCAAGTAAGATAGTCCCATTCATCTGCCCCATGGGATCTAAGCCCTCTCAATTAGAGGTGGAGTGGGCATCACCATCCCAGAATCCTCAGGACTGGGGAATGAATGATGGACTAGAGTAAACTTACTGTTACTCTGCTATAGACTTACTGTGATTCTAGCAATGGAAGAAGATTTATCATTGACGTGGAGGCAGTGGCCACTGGAGGTTCTGAGGAGAAGGAGAAGGAAAAATAGGTGTACATGGGAGCAATTTTGGGACTTGAGAATTGTCCTGAATGACATTGCAATGACAGATACAGGCCATTTTATATCTTGTCATAACTTACAAAATTGTAAAGGAGAGAGTTTAAACGACAATGTAAGCTATAATCCATGCTTAGTGGCAATGCTCCAAAATATGTTCAATAATTGTAACAAATGTACCACACTAATGAAGGATGTTTTTAATGTGGGAAAATGTGCAAGTGGTAGGAAGTAGGGCATATGGGAATTCCCTACATTTTTTATGTAATATTTATGTAATCTAAGTATCTTTTTTAACATTTTTAAAGTATATTATTTTTAAAAAGAGCCACACTAATTGAGTTGGGCCATACATACCTTAAATGAAGTAACCTTATCAAATGGTCCTATTACAATAGGTTCACAACCACAACAACTGATTAAGTTTAAGAATGTTTTTTCTGGGGTGTATAGCTCCAAACCACCACAAACTCAATTTCCTTCATAAAAATAGGACTATTCAAATTATCTGCTTCATATTGAATGACTTGTGGTAGTTTGTGCTTTTAAATAATCGTTCCATTTCATTAGAGTTGGCAAATTTATGTGTACATTTGTTTCTAGTATGCACTTATACACACCTTTGAATGTCTGCCAGGTCTGTACATTCCCTATTCTGTTTCTGCTTTTGATAATTTGGATCTTCTCTCTTTTCTCCAGCATCCATTTTCCTAGAAGATTGTCAATTTTATTCATATTTTTCAAAGGACCAACTTTTGGTTCATTGATTTTCTTTATTGTTAATGTGTTTTCAATGTCATTAATTTATGCTCTTATTTTTTTTTCTCTTTCGCTTTCCTTTGTTTGTTTTGGTCTTATTTAAGTCCATGATATGGGAGCTTAGAATATGGATTTGAGACTTTTCCTCGTGTATAATGCAAGCACGTACATCTCCTTCTCAGTGCTACTGTAGGTGCAGTCCACAGATTTTGATGTCTTGCACTTTCATTTTCATTCAATTTAATATATTCTTTGATTTCCTTTGAGACTTCCTTTTTGACCCATGGATTATTGAAAAGTGTGTTGTTTAGTAACAAAGTACTTGGATATTTTCCTGTTATCACTCCATTGTTGATTCATTTGTGGACAGAGAACATACCCTATATGGTTTCAACTCTTTTAAATTTTTGATATTTGTTTAATCACACATGATGTGGTCTACTTTGGTACATAATCCACGAGCACTTGAAATGAATGTAATTCTGTTTTTGTTGGGTGAAGTGTTTTATAATGTTAACTAGATCCTAATACTTGATGATTTACTGAGTTCTTCTATACCCTTCCTTATGTTCTAGCTTGTTATTTTGTCAGCTGTTGAGATAGTGGTGTTGACGTCTCTAAATTTAAGTGTGGATTTTTCTACTAATCCTTTCAGTTCTGTCACTTTTTGTTCACGTGTTTTGAAGCTGTGCTGTTTTGTGCACATTTAAGATTTCTGTGCTTTCTTGATGGATTAACCATTCTGCCATTAGGCAATGTTCTTCTCTGTCTTTGGTACTTTTTATTACTCTGAAGTCTACTTTATCTGATATTAATATAGCCACTCCTGCTTTCTTTTGTAAATGTTTGTATGATACGATTTCCTTTCCTTTTTTTACTCTCAACCTGCCTATTAATAATTATATTTGAAGTGAGTTTCTTCTTAAGAGAATACAGCTGGATAATTTCTAAATCCTTTCAATCAATATCTATCTTTGGATTAGTATCTTTAGATGGTTTACAGTTAAAGCTGCCATTTAATTTTTCTGCTTGTTCTCTCCTTTTTCATATCTGTTTTCTTTTTTCTATCTTCTTGTTGGTTCCTTGAGCGCTTTTTAGAATTCCATTTTATTTATCCAAAGTGTTTTTGAATACATCTCTTTGTATATCTTGTTTAATGGCTGCTCTACATATTATACTATAGATACAGAACTTACCACAGTTTACTGGTGTCAGCATTTATCAATTAACATGAATTGTAGAAATTTTCCCTCCATTTGTGTGCCTTTACTCTCCTCCATTTTCCCTAATACTATTGACACCCACATTTGACATGATTGTAATTATAATTTTTCCTTCAACCATCAAACATAATTTAGAAAACTCAAGAAAAAGAGGAAAGTCTATTTTATTTACCCCTATGTCACGCCTGCCATTGTTTTCCATTCTTTCTCATGTTTTAATGTTCCTTCATTTAAAAGACCTCCTCTCAACAATTCTTTTTAGGGTAAGTCTTCTGGCAACAACTTCTCCTAATTTTTCTTTATATAAGAGTGTCTCTTGAATAGACATTTCTCCAAAGAAGAAATACAAATGGCAAAAAAACACATGAAGAAATGCTCAACATCACTCATAATTAGGGAAATGCAAATCAAAACTACAATGAGATATCATTTTACACCTATCAGAATGGCCACTATTAAAAAGACAGAGAACTACAAGTGTTGGAGAGGATGTGGAGAGACAGGAACACTTCTTCACTGTTGGTGGGAATGCAAAATGGTACAACCACTATGGAGGACTGTTTGGCAGTTCCTGAAGAAGTTGAATATAGACTTGCCACGTGACCCTGCAATACCACTACTGGGTATATACCCAGAAGAACTGAGA
>JAQZBX010109802.1:0-10425 GCA_029593785.1 Cabassous unicinctus
GTTTAAGAATCTTCTGCCTACAACAAGATCTTGAAGATGTTTTCCTACATTTTCTTCAGGGAGTTTTATGGTTGCTGTTTTTATATTTAGGTTCTTGATCCATTTTGAGTTAATTTTTGTATAAGGTGTGAGATAGGGGTCCTCTTTCTTTCTTTTGGATATGGATAATCAGTTCTCACAGCACCATTTACTGGATAGACCATTCTGGTCCAGCTAGTTGGGCTTGACCACCTTGCCAAAAATCATTTGACTATAGATGTGAGTGTCTATTGTGGTGTGTTTGCCTATTTTTTTTCACGGGTCTTCTTTGATATTTGGGTCAACTTATTATAAGTCTTTAAAATTCTTCAGCTTAAGTTATCAAAATTGAACCAGGGGCTCACTAAAGGCGCATAGCTTTTCACATAGGGATTAGGATGCAGAGAGAATGAAAAACAGTTTTTGTCTATGCAATTTCCAGATAGGCCAGCAGATGGCTCTCACTGGTGCAACTTTCCACTGAGGTGTTTCAGTCTGGGCTTTCCTGTGTTTCTGTGTTGAATCTCCAGAGTGGAGAGTCAAAGCAGGTCTACTGGTCAAATTCACTGCAGAAAAGCCATCATACTCCCCCTCCCACTTCCCTTGAAGTGGCTGACAGGGTGGAAGATATCTTTTCCCCTCTCAGTCAGTTGCAGAGAGCAAGGGGCTTTACCCCAGCTTAATATCTTGGGGTGGGAGAGGGGAGACTTTTCTGGGTAGTGCTGGGGATTGGTAACTTATGTATGTTGCTTTGGGGTCTTCATCTCTCTGTCGGTCACCCTCCTAAGAGTTTTGTTGGAAAGAGGGTAGGAGAGATGGATCCTGCACATCTCAAAGCCTGCAGAGACCACCAGATGCATTTCTATAGAATCAGGGAGTTTCCTTGTGTGGGGAGACCTGGAGCTGTCCCACTGTCTGTGAAAGCTAATTAAACTGATGAACAGTGGAGTTCTGAATTAGAAATGTCTTTAGGCAACCTCATCTCAGCAACCTTCTGCAACTCACCATCTTCAGGTATAGAGGTAATAATTCAATCCCCTGGTAAAAGTTTTTCTTTCTTATTTGGTTGCACATTAGGTTGAAGAAAAATTCTAGTTTTCGTTTATCCTACTCTACCCTCATATTCTTCTGAATTGATCTGTGAAGACCAAAAATGGTTTAAAGTCAGGTCCTTCATAATTTCTATATATCTGTGGGAACTTCAATGTATTTTCACTGTGGGATATGTTTGTTTTTTAAATATATTGACTGTTTATTTTTTCCTTCTTCAACCTACCAGAACTCTCATATGTCAGGACTTCAAATCTTTTTTCTTAACACCTCTTTTTCTTTTATGGAAAATTCATTAGCTTTTTCTGAATTATTTCTAAGGTTAAATATATCTATTTAGATATTTCATGAGGAAGTGCATACAATATCATCTAGAACAGAATTTCATAATTAAATGTCAGAGTATACACAGGCAGTTCATCATTTGGATGCTCCTTGGTGCTTTCATTTGCTTAATCACCAACATGAATGTATCAGTGCAAAGAAAACTTATCAAACAGAATAAAATTATGGAATGTTTTAAAGGAACCATAGGGTTTCTTTTTTCTTGATATCCTGATTTTTATTATTGCAAAGAAGGCAGTGCAGCTCACCTATGCCTTATTGGTGATGGGATTAAAGAGACAAGTATTGCTGACACTCAAACCCCATTCATATGAACTCAAAATAGGTAACTTTCATTTTTCTTATTTATGTCATTAGATTTTTAAAAACCTGTAGTGTTTTTCAAGATGTCTAAAGTGTAAAGCTATCTGAGGTTTCTCCCACTCCCCCAAAGATTTTGACTGGCAGTGAGATAGCATTCTTTCTTTTTGCACTCCCTTTTATTGTTCACGCATGTCTGCATTTCAACCTTGACTAGGAATTAGGTTTGTCTATTCTATCAGATTCACTCTTGATTAATAATAATTTTAAATAATCATATAAAAAATGAAATATCAATTCTTCTTCCCTTTAAATATTTCTGAGGTACACATTGAATATTTATATTTACTAGGCAAAACAATCTTTTCACAGAAAAAATATTTCTCATAAGAGACATATATTTTCTGATCCTCTTGTATTAAGTACCCTTTATTTTAAGGTGTGAACATGCAATTGTATTTACACCACTAATTGTATTTCATTCTTCATAAGTAACCGTATTCAGGATTCATGTGATTTTTCTAATCACTGTTTAAAAGCATCTGTGCAAAGAGTCTGGCCAACATTCTCCCGATACTGGATCCCATTCTGGACATCAGCTTGGTTATTTGCCTCCTTCTCTGGTTGGTGACCCTATCACCATGGATTGCTGGTGATGTACACATGTATTTTGGCAATAGGATTGCATGACATGGGGCTGGCCTAGAGACATTGTGGCTAGGTCTTTCCCATCGTTGTCTCATTTCCCAATCTCAAGGAAGGGGAAGGAAAATGGAGATATTCATTATACACTGAAGAATCAGTTTCATCATGGTCCACCTTGCAAGAGTTGACCTCCACAGAGCCACTGTGGCTGGAATATTTTGCTTGACAAAATGTTTTCTCTCTTCAAGAACAGATTCATGTTTCTTGAATTCTGGGTAGCAGCACTCTTTCTTACTCCTGCAACAGGACTCTCTTGCTGTGCAATTATCACTAACTTCCCAGAAAAGGACAACATTGAGCCCATCATCACAGCTGATAGGTTTCCATAGCAGGCCTTGACTCTACTGAGGGAACCAATGACATAACATGTCACAGCCAAGGGAATATTCTCACTGTCACCTACAGAGCCAGAACATACAGCAGGAAACTTATTTTCTTTGTTGCATTATCTCACCCACTCTACCCTGTGCTGTTTTTCATGAAGCCTATATTCCATACTCTGCCACCACCAGCCACATTTATTTGTATTTTCAAGAAGATATTTTCATAATTAATACTCTTCATGTCTCCATCACCATTTTTTAAATTCCTGTCCAGCTTCACAAAATAACATTAGTCCAGCATTATCCCTGGTAATTATGTTCTTTTGCTACATACTTCATAAGGAGGTGACAAATTCATTTCAAGATCACCTCTCATATCTGCATCAAAAGAGCTCTCATCCAGCAGCATAGAGTGTAATATGTGGTCCTTACTTATTCCTTGCAGGCACTTTGCCTCTCCATTTTCATCTCAATCCTTCTACACCAGCCTTCTATGACTGTGTAATTACCTGCAACCTGGATCCTGAATTCTTTTTAATACCCAAATTCTGCCATTTCCATTGGTGACTCCTGAGTCCAGGTAGAGTCCACATGGGAGATCCCAGGTTTGGTTCCTGGTGTCCCATAAAAAAGACAAGCAGACAACCAGCAGACAATAAGCACAAACAATGAGCAAAAAAATGAGCAAACAGATGAGGAAGCCATCTTAGGGGAGACATATTACATGCATTAAGCATCAGCTCCCATTCTCAACCCACATTCTATCTCCTAGTAACATATAGTCTAGAGTTTATGTCTGAGTTTATTCATTGTATTTAGTTCATAATAATGAGACCAGACATTTGTCCTTTTACATGTGGCTTATTTCAAACAACATAGTCCTCAATGTTCATCAATGCTGGCTTTTATTTCACTATTTCATTTCTATATATATATATATATGGCACATATATATATGGCACATTTTGTTTATCCATTCCTTGGGTGATGGAAACTTGGGCTGTTTCCATATTTTAACATTTGTGAATAATGCTGTTATGAAAATAGCTATGCAAGATCTTTTTTGGTTGCAATTTGCATGTAATAACTTTTTCTAACTTTTCACTTTTAGGTTGATTGTGTCCTAACATCTGAGGAGAATCTTTTGTAGACATCATATAGATGGCTCATATATTTTTATCTGTTCTGTCAGTCTACACCTTTTGATTGGGGAGTTCAATCCCTTAATATGGATTGTAATTTTTTGCTGATGTTGAGACATCTGAATATGTTGGTGAATTTAATCTGATGGTCAACTTATCTTTTGGACCTAGTGGTTTTCTTTCACAGCTCTTCTTTGATTTTTGGTTCAACTTATTTTAAGTCTTTAAACTTTCCAGCTAAAGTTACCAAGATAGGGTTAGAGACTCACACAGTTCAAGGTGTCTGGGAAGAGATACTCTAAAGGATTTTTTCTCCTTGCAGTTTCCCAGCCAGCCAGCAGATGACACCCACTGAGAAACCTTTCTGCCAAGGTGTCACTTTTAACTTCCAATTGCCTGTGGACAGGTATGGCTATAGCTGAGATTCAAAGAGGGCTCTGCTTGACAAACTCACTGAATATAAACCACTCTATAATGTCCACTGCATCCTGTCTTTTTCCAGGGATGAAAAATGCATTCTGTTGTCCTATGAATTGGTTGCAGTGAGCCGCAGGTTTTATCTAGGCTGTTCAACTTGAGTATCAGGGATGTATGCTGTTCCTGGCCATGGAAGTTAAGAATTCATGGTTTTTATTTTTGTTTCTTTTTGTCTCTGTCCCTTGCCCTCCTAGAGGATGTGCAGCACTCTCCTGGTCTTTAGATCCCAAAGGCAGCTACTTTGGAATGCTATTTGCCCTTCCTCCAAGAAGAAGAGAGAGTTGAGCCCTACTTATTGACTCTGACATAAACTTACTGAAAGTAACAGTTACCATTAATTTTTGACAAAAGTGCAAAAGTCCTTCAATAAGAACATTTGCATGTGTTAATGTGTGTGCTTTAGTGTATGGGTAGATATGTCTGTTAATTGGCTTTTGCTACTGTGTATATCACTGTGTGCCTTTGTGGTTATTACTGTGTAAATGTGTATTAATTTGGGTGTATTAGTGTATGTGAATCTTACTATCTGTGTTAGGTTGTGGTTGTTACTGTGTGTAAGTGTGGGTTTCTGTGTGACTGTTAATGTTTATTGTAGTGAATATTTTATTTTATGCACATTACAGTCTGTGTTTTTATGTGTATTTATCTGTTTGTACATTGGTGTAGGTACAAGTGTGATTGTGGTTCTGTGTCTTTTATCCCATTTGTAATTACATGATTTTATTAAAGGTTCAAGACCTTATGTTTCCTCATAATAGTCCCTAATTTCCCACAGAAACTCAAATGCTGCAAAAGAATGCTTGGAAACTATAAGATCAAATTGATGCCATCTCTGCAATGGATTTTTCAACTTTTTAATGATAATTAACTCATCTTGAACCACTGATGTATGCACAAACCTTGGCTAAATTTAGGTATATTCCACCTCTGTGGGTGCCACACAGCTCAACACACAGGGCCTTAATCAGTCTTTGCTAAATCAATGTATTCTGTCCCAATTTTGATATAAGGGAAGATGAGGCAGGTCCACTTTCTGCAGACTGTACTGATCAAGCTCAAGACTGATGGGACTTACCCCATATTCCCTGGGGTCTGCATTGATTCCTAGAAGAGCTGCCAGATCAGCAATCTAAAGGGAAGGACTCTGATCACATTTGACTTCAGAAATAACCCTGAGACCCTACATGAAATAGTCTTAACAACACTAGTGGGACATTTGACATTCAGTGGGTATGCAACATTGAATTTCATCTTCCAAGATTTTTTCTAGGATATCAGTTCTCAAGCCTCACTTTGGATAAGATTGAGCTGTAGGGTGTGGGTTTTGAGGAAAAGACCAAAAAAACCTTCCAAGCACTTTTGACCTGAATATTCAGTAGGAAACATGTGTGATCATGATGTTCTGAGAGGCTACATATATTTACAAAATCTCTCCCATAAAATGAATGCCTGTATTTATACATTGGTATAAAATATCATTAAGGGACTCTTTTGTAAACAAAGAGCAACAAAATGTTTCCTATATAGTGCCTATACCTGTGGGTATAAATAGAAAACAGATTTCATGTTGTTCTATAATTGCACACCTGACACACTCAAAATTTTACATAAATACACAAATTTAAATATAAGTGGTAATATAAAAATCAATTTAAACTCTATATGATATTGCACAATTTTTCCTCTAAATATGTCTGGCATTGCTACAGAGCCCACAGAACTAAAAAAATCATAAGATGGTAGTATGAAAACTGTATGATAACAAATTAGATAACGTAGATGAAAATGGAGAATGAATGTTTAAAAACACCTGAAAAATCTACACTGACCCTAAAAGAAATAGATATCAGCAAACAAATTGCATATGTACAGATTGATTCATTCAGCACAAACTTCCCCCCCCTCCAAAAATCCAAGAATGAGATGGCTTCACCATGAATTTTATGAATCATTACATGAAGAATTATTACCACTCATTCTTAAACTCATCTAAAAACCTGAGCAGGGTGGAACATTACCTAATTCATTCTATGAAACAAACATCACTTTAATATCAAATACTAATAAAGGTAATACAAGAAAAGAAACAGTCAATTTCTCTTATTAATAGAGATGGAAAAGTCCTCAACAAAATACTTGCAAATCAAACCCAACAGAACAGTAAAAGACTACACACCATAATGGCATGCGTTTTATCCCAGGTGTGCAAGAATGTTTCAACATAGAAAATCAAATAATGGAATTCACTACATTGACAAGATGAAGGAAAAAAACACATGATCTTCTCAATTGACACAGAAAATACATATGAAAAAATCCAACATACTTTCTTGAAAAAAATATTTAGAATTGTAGGAATAGAAAGAAACTTCCGTAACATGATAAAGGGCATATATGAAAAGCCACAGCTAATATCATACTCTATAATGAAAGACCAAAAGCTTTCCTTCGAAGCTATGGAACAAAACATAGATGCCCCTGTCACAACTGTTATTCAGCATTGTACTGGAAATTCTAACCAGAGCAAGTAATCAAGAAAAAATAAATAAAATATATTCATAAAGGAAAGGAAGAAATAAAAATTTCACTAGTTGCAGATGACATGATCCTATATAGAGAAAGTCCTGAAAAATCTATATCAAAGTTAATAGAAAAAATAAATGAATTCAGCAAAGTAGTGGAATATAAGATCAACATGAAGATTTCAATAGTGTTTCTATTCATTAATAATGAGTTATTTGAGGAGGAAAGCAAGAGAAAATCCATTTATGAAAGGAAGTGAAACAATAAAATATTTAGGAATAAATTTAACAAAATATGCAAAGTGCTTGTACACAGAAAGCTACAACTTGGTAAAAAGAAGTCAAAGACCAATTATGAAATTTATTTAGAATGGTAAGTGGCCCTGAATAGCCAAAAAGATCATAAAAATGAAGAACAAAGTTGGAGGACTCTCACTTCTGGACTTTAAAACATATTACCTAGATACAGTGGTAAAAACATCATGACACTGGCATAAAGACAGACACATGGCCAATGGAACCAAATCAAGGACTCAGAAATAGACCCTCACATCTACAGTCAAGTGATTTTTGACAACCTGGTCAAACCATTCCAGCTGGGCTTGAAGAGTCTATTCAACAAATGGTGCTGAGAGAACTGGATATCCAGATCCAAAAGGAAGAAAGAAGACCCTATCTCACACCTTATACAAAAATTAACTCAAAATGGATCAAGGACCTAAATATAAAAGTGACAACCATAAAATGTCTAGAAGAAAATTTAGGAAAATATCTTCAAGATCTTATGGTAGGTGGTAGTTTCTTAAAACATACACCCAAAGCATAAGCACACACACACAAAATAGATAAATAAAACTCCCTCAAAATTCAACACTTTTGCACCTCAAAGATTTTGTCAAAAGGGTGAAAAGGCAGCCAACACAATGGGAGAAAATATTTGATAATCACATATCTGGTAAGTGTTTAATATCTATGATATACAAAGAGATCCTACAACTCAACAATAAAAAGACAAACTACCCAATTTAAAAATGGGCAAAAGACTTGAAAAGAGAATTGTCCAAAGAAGATATGCAAGTGGCAAAGGAACACATAAAAAAATGTTCAACATCAGTAATGATTAGGGAAATGCAAGTCAAAACTACAATGAGATATCATTTCACACCTATTAGGCTGGCTGCTATTAAAGTAATAAAACTGTAAATATTGGAGAAGATGTAGAGAGATAGGAATGCTTATTCTCTGTTAGTGGGAATGGGGAATGGTACTGCCACTGTGGAGGACTGTGTGGCATTTCCTATGAACATTGAATATAGATTTGTCATGGGATTCAGCAATACCATTACTAGGTATATACCCAGAGGACCTGAGAGCAGAAACATGAGCAGACATCTTCACACTGATGTTCATAGCAGCATTATTCATGATTGCAAAAAGTTGGAAACAACCCAGGTGTCCGTCAACTGATAAATGGATAAACAAATTGTGGTTTATACACATGATAGAATAGTATGCAGCAGTAAGAAGAAATGAATTTGTGAAGCATATGGCAACATAGATGAACCTGTAGAACATCATGGTGAGTGAAGCAAATCAGACACAAAAGGACAAATACTGTATGATTGTGCTATTATGAACTAAATATGCTATGTAAACCCATGGAGTTAGTAATTTGAATATAGGTCACCAGGAAATAGAAAGAGGGTAGAGAATGGAAAGCTGAGGGTTAAACTGTGCAGAATTGTTAAAGGATTGCTTGTAAATTGTTAGAAATGAATCAAAATGGTTAAAGCATATCATAGAGTTTGTAACTATCAGTGCTATTGTATGGGTACAACTGGTTGAAAAAGAAGGTCTAAGTTCATGTATATTTCTAGAATGGAAGCTAAAAACTGTAACACGGGAATGTATAGGGTTGTAAAACCTCATGTAAAACATGAATATGAGTGATATTGCACATATAAGACTGTTTTTACAAAATGTAAATACAAATATACTAGAAAGAAGGAAAAAGTATAACAGCTATATATGATAGGTGTGGCATAGAGAGATGGAGAGGTGATGAAACTTGTTTAGTTTTTGTTTATTATTATTACTGGAATAATAAACGTGCTCTAGGAGTGATTGGGGTGATGAATGCCAAACATGTGATTATAATGAACACCATTGATTGAACTGCTTGGATGGAGTTAAGCTTTATTAATATATATCAATAAAATTGCAAAAAAATTCTTAAGAAAAGAAAAATATGAATATACAAAAAAATTAGAGACAGAAATGAAATAGCAGCTATGGATTGCAGGGGAAACTTAGAGAGATTGAGAGGTGAATATTAAGGGGTACAGTTTTTTTTTGTTGTTGTTGTTTATTACTATTAATATTGGAATAATGAAAATATTCTATAATGATTGAATTTATGAATGCACAACTATGTTATTATACCAAATACCATTGATTGTACACTTTGGATAAATTGTATACTTTATTAATATGTATCAATAAAACTGATTAAAAAATAAAGTATAACTAAAAAAAGAATTCAGAACAGGAGAAAGGGAAAATAAAGTCAGGGTTGAAATAAAAGCAAATTCATTTGTTTAAATTAATGATAGGATATATCTGGGATATAATATATTAAGTTAAAATGTTTAAAGAGGATGCTTCCATTACAAACAAAACATGATCAAGTAAATAAACTGAGCTTTAAAATGCCAAAGACAGACTAATAAATGACAAAAATTATAGCAACAAATATTAATGGGTTTATCATAAGAAAAGAAGGAAACCAAGAGGAGGGGAAATAACATCAAAGAAAACTTATAATACTCAACGTTGTGTTATACACAAATATCAAACAAAGAATCATGGTGTCCAATAAGTCAAACAGCAAAGAGAAATTTACAAACGATGAAAGATAGAGATTCTAGTAAAATTTTACATTTTAAGGAAAACAATGATCCATAAATACTTCTTTGCAGAAGCTGACAAATATTGATAAACTATTATTTTAAGCACACATAGATTCAGTGTGCTATCACATGAAAAGACAAAAAAATTAAAAACTGGATACAACAGGCAGTTTCAATTATCTTCAAAAATATTTGGATTGATAAAATTATCATTTAAATGTGATAATGATAGAACAGTGTTAAATATCAAGGAAAGTGTTCTAAAAACATTCAAATCCTTAGGAAAATATAAAGTAAGCAGAAGAAGCAGCATGCAAAAGAGTCTATGCAACATGACCAAGTGCAATTTTTCCAAGGAATTCTGGATTGGGTCAACATATGGAACAAAGCAAGATGATGAATCATGTTGGCCATCTCAATAGGCATAGAAAGACCATTTGACAAAATCCAACACCCTTTCAATTAAGCATTCATCAAAGTAGGACTAGAAGAGAAGTTCCTCAGCCTTCTATAGATGATCTATGAGCACCCCACAGACACCATGATGCATCAGTGTGAAAGCAGCTAGCCTTCCCAATAAGATCAGGAATGACACAAAGAAGAACAACAACAACAACAAAAGGATGTCTGCTAA
>JAQZBX010109803.1:0-10428 GCA_029593785.1 Cabassous unicinctus
CATATCACAACTCATGGACTGGTCCTCTATTTTTTTAAAATCTTTTCTATTTTCCAGTCCTTTTCTTCAATTTTGTCTTCTAATCCTTCTATTGAATTTTTCATTTCTACCATGATGTTTTTAATTCCCAAGAACACTTGTTTTTTTCCTCTGAATGCTCATTTTCATAAAATCCTCTCCTTGTTCTATGGTTGTAATAGCTTCTCATATCTGAGGATATAAATTATAGCAGTTTAAGTATTTTCTTCTCCCGAATCAGCTTCACTTCTTCTAAGTTGCTTTTTTCCACTTGTTCATCTGGATCCCTATCATTTAAGTTGGTGGCTTTCCTCACATCTCTGGAGAGCTTTGAGTTCAGTCCTCAAGGGGACTCGTGGGGACTGTCCTGGTGTCCAGATGTCTTGCTAAGTCATCTCTTGGGGGATTTTCAATATCAGTATCTTTAGGTTTTCCTTCTTGGGCTGATCAAATCATTTCCTTTCTTGAAGGTGAGAGCCTGGTCTCCAGGATTCTTGGAATGGACGCACCAAAGAAGACTGTAAGATTCATATTTAGCTAATGCTCCAGCTTTCAGTAGGAGACCCCTACACTCAACTCTGCTGGGTGCACCCCAATCGAGAAATCCCTTATTTAATCCCTTCCAGAGAACGAACTTGCAGTCTTCTTCATAGTGGGCAGCCATCTGGCTGTGCAGAGCTGGGGAGAGGATCTTGGAATTTAACTGCCTCTTGTATACTTTCGACAGAGCTCTGTTTTAGCCCCATCTTCACTTTCATTTCCAGACATAGCCGATTCCACACTTTCTTGAAGCTTTTGAGAGTTCTTTCATTTTAATCTTGGTTTAATCATTTAATCAAGTTCTATCATTTAATCTTGATTCTTGGTTTATCCCACTGGTGGCCTAGGAATTCATTTCCTCATATCTGCTCAGTTGCTAAACTACTTACTACTCTTGTATCTGCTTTTTTTTGCCTCCAAAATATTGTTGCTCTTATATTTTCTCCTATTCTCCTGGCTTTTACTTGTTGTAAATTTTATAAATCAGTTTACTGTCATTTTAGTGGGATCTATAGAGTAAAAGTGAAAGCATTTGTTCAGTCCACCATCTTTACCTTTACTCCTCTATCTTTACTTCTTTGCTCTTCCTTATGCATTTTGGGATAAGATCAAGTTTCACACCTATAAAAAGTTTTTTAACTTGGAATTTTTATACCATTTAAAAAATTTATAGATTATTTTGGAGAGAATTTTTTAAACTATTTTAAATCTTCTCATCTATGAATGAGAAATACCTCTCCATTTATTCAACTCATCTGCTATGTTTAGTAAGGATTTGTGTGGCAGACTGCTTGAAAGGTGGTCACAATACAAGTTCCCATCCCGTGACGTTCAACCCTTTACAACGTGACTTTGCCACTCCTCCATCAAGAGTTGCATTTTAGTTCTCCTTCTCTTGACTCTGGGCTGGCCTTAGAATCACTTTGATCAATAGAATGTAGTAGAAAGGATGTAGGTCATCAGTTGCCCAAATCTCACTCAAGAGGCTTTGCAGCTTCTGTTTTTACCCTCTTGGAGCTCTTCCACAGCCATGTAGCTGGAGACACATGGCCCAGCCAACAGCTAGCACCAACCACCACACATATGAATGTGGCCATCCTAGATCAGCCAGCCCTCTGAGATACCAGATGACTGCAGCTGCACGAGCGACCCCAGGCGAGCCCAGCAAAAGAACCTCCCGGCCAAGCCCAGACCAGATTTCTGACCTGCAGAATCATGAGCAAACAAAATGGTTGTTATTTCTGGCCACTAAGTTTTAGGGTGGTTTGTCCCACAGAAATAGATAACAGATGCAATTTTCTGTATTTGATTGTGAAGATCTTGTACTTTTTTTTGGGGGGGAGGGTGTCAAATGTAGCCCTATGTTCCTTCTAAATTTTGTTGCATCTATGAATGGGATCTTTTTACTACATTTTCTAATTGTCTATTACTGTTTTATAGAAATGTGTAAATTTTTATCTAGCAAATTTGCTTAACTCTATTTGCTCTAATAATTTGATATATTTTATTTATCCTGTTATCAAAGTTCCTATAATTTCTGGTTTGCTAATACTTTTTCTTTCTCATGAATGACCATTGAAATGAGTTTAGTGTTTATTTAATAGTTTCTCTGCATTGACATGAGCTTATCAATTTTTTCCCATAATTATTTGCTAGGGTATAATACAATAAAAGATTTTCTGATGTTAAACCATCCTTATATTCCTGGATTAGATCCTACTTGGTTGTGATATATTTTTCTTTATAAATCCATATATTCAATATGCTAATTAATTAATCTAGGATTATTGCATCCAGGTTTATATGGGAGCTTGATCTTTATTTTTCATTACTTGTACTGTCCTTGTTTGCTTTTGTAATGAAGATTATATTACCCTCATCTGATAAATTAGTTGGCTTTCTTACTTTTTTTCATATTCTGAAAGAGTTTGTGTACAACAGGAATTATCTGTTCCTCCAAGTTTGATAAAATTTACGTAAAACTCTCTGGGCCTTGTCATTGTCTCATCCTCTTTTCTTCCTCATTTTTTTGTCTTGAAATAATTTAGACTCATGGAAAAATAACAAAATAATACAGGGTGTTCCCATATAGCCTTCAGTCAAGCTGAACCAGACATTTCTTTCGTGGAACAGCAGAGTCCTATGACACTGCCCGAGGAAGTGAGGATCCACCCAGGCACTTTGACGAGCTCGTCCCCTCCATCCTCAGGGTCTGTAGATGCTCCTGACCCCACTCAACTCTTTTAGAGACTTTGACTCCATGGCTGCCCATATCCAATGTGCAAGCGACTAAAAGCCCTGCAAATCTCCGAGTGTCCAATGAGCACTTTACGGTCCAGACTGCTGGGCTCTGCATGGGTTGCAGAGAGGATGAGACACAGTGCCTGACTTCAAGGAGAAAAGGCCAGGGCTCAAACAGTCGTACAACATGGAGTTCCAAATATGTCACCTGGAAGGAGCCAATGAGTGCTAATGTGATGTGGGATGGCAGTCAGAGGAGCAGAAGCTAACTGTGGGACAGTTGGATCATGGAGAGGGGGATTTGGTGGGAGATGAGGTGAGGCCATGGGGCAGGGGACTAGGGAAAGGCTCCCAACACAGCTTCCATCTGGACCAGGCGGCTGGGTTCCCAGAGAGAAGAGTAGGGCATTGTCAGGGGACAGACTGCTGGGGTAGGAGATGTGTGTGTGAGGTGGGGGGCCAGGGAGAAGATGATGAGATGGAAGGAGTGACAGCAATCAAGACAGACTTCCCTACTGTGAGCCATCTGGCAGGGCCTGCAGTTTTCACTTACAGGAAATTGTCTACTTTTACTTGCCTTCGCTCCTCCCTCTTACTACCCATGGGTGTGTGACGGCACTTTGCAGTTTACAAAATTAGTAAATAACCGCTGACCTCACCCGGTGCCACCCCCTGGCAGCCTGTGATTTCCCGGGTGGGTGACGTGTTAGGCAAGACCCTCCCGGCCCACGCAGGGCTGTGCGATGTCAGGGCACCCGGGGCTGGAAACCTGTGAGACCCTTCCCTCTCCCTCCCCACCTCGAGGCATATTTTTTGTCCCAAGTGTGTGCAAGGGAGCTGGGAGATGACTCTAGGGAAGAGGAAGTTGTATGAAGAGATGAACAAGATCGCATTCCTGTCCAAAGCTTTCCTGGCCCTTCTTCTCTTCCCAGGGACGTGCGTGTTCATATGTGAAGGGCACGTTTCAGATTCCAAAGCACTTCCCTTTTGAACCTCACGATAGCCATCGAAGGTGGCAGGGAGAGTATTGTTCCCATTTTATGGGTGAGGAAACCAAGCAATGTACTCAAGATCACATAGCTGTTAAGTAGAAGGATCAGGAAAGAAACCTGGATCTTTTAGCTCAAAATTGAGGATAATACGGTGTCTCAGAAAGCAGGAAATGTTCAGACCCATCCTAAAAGGCTGTCTGTGATCTACCACGGCGATCCTTTAAGAAAACTGCAGTTCTTCCTTCAGCTCATCCTTGGCTTTGGGCATTTCTTGGAGAAAGGACTTTTACAGGGCAAAGAATGAGAGAAGTGAAAGATTCCTTCAGTTTGCTCCCTGCAAATAAGGGGTTATGAGCAATGGGAAAATACCCGTGCTCCTTTCTCTCCCTTGGGCTTTGTACTTCTCAAACTTCTTCCACACCAAGTATTTCATGTGATTCCTACAACCTGTGAGATAATTGCCAACATTTATTGAGCTCTTACTACATGGCAGGTATTGTGCACTCTTAACCGTCCTATTTCATTTACTCCTCACCACAACAAGCCTATGAGATAGGCACTTTATTGCCTTCATTTTATACTTGAGGAAACAGAGATGGTAAGCCACTTGCTCTAGGTCAAACAGCCAGGAAGTTGGGAAGTCAGAATTTGAACCCAGAGCCCAAGCTTGCAGACCACAGGCTGATCAGCAAGGAAGGTAGCCCTTGAGCATGTAGGGGCAGAGGCACTTGCCGGAGGCAGGACTGGGACTTCACCTGATCCTTGAGCACTGAGCCCTTTCCCTTCCCCTCCCACCACACTGCTAGTGTAGGAGAAAAGGGTGTTGCCTGTGGGTGCTGCAGGCAAGCTCTTGCTTCAGCTTCATGAGATGGCAAGGGGCTGGCAGGGAAAGAGCATGGGGGCAATGCTGGGTGAGTATGGGGAGAGAGAGGGTGAGTTCACTGGGCAAGTGGGGTAGGAGTGTTGCTGGCATGGCGGGTTCCAGACCGTGGAGACACAGCTGGGGCCTGGGAGGTTCTAGGGGCATCTGACTTAGAGAAGCAGTTCTCCCCCTTCACTGGGTTATTGCTGGAGAGCAGCCAGCCCCACCTTGAGAACTCATGCTTCAGCGCCATGCAAACCCCAGAGCAAACACCTTTCTGCAAGGGAAACAGATTTCTTCCTGAGTCGTTTTTAGATTTGTAGAAAATCCTCCCTAAGAAAGACCTTCCATGGATTTTGAACCGGTTAATGTTATTGAAAAGATGGAGAGATGGGAGGAAGCGCGATGCCCAGGACATTAGACTCTGTGTCTCAGGACCCCATCATACATCTGGGTTTGTTTCACATGGGAAAGCCCCTGCTCTTTCCCAGATGAGAAGAAGTCTGAGATCAGCCTATTCACTAGAATTGATTTTAACTAGCACATGAGACTGGGGCGAAAAATGAGAGAACCACCAGAGTATTTTCATTGGTACAAGAAGACCTTGTTTTGCCAATAGATGTGGTCCTAAAAAGCTGTGAGCAAACCCAATCTTGGGAAAGGAAATGCTATTTTTAAAATGTTTGGTAGTAAAATATATATAACATACAATCTGCCATTCTTTTTAAGTGCACAATTCAGTGGTATTAATTACATTCACAATGTTATGCAACCATCACCACTATTTCAAAAACCATTTCATAGCCCCCAAACTCTGTACCCATTAGGCAATAACTCCCCATTCCCCCTTCCCCAGCCCTGGGTAACCTGTAATCTACTTTCTGTCTTTATGAATTTGCTTATTCTGGATGTAGGAAATGCTGTTTTATATGTACTAATAGATCTTGATTTCTAAAGGGAACCTGCAAAGTATGACTTTTTTTGGGGGGGGAGAGGATCTCTCTGTAAAGAATCTTTATTCTCCAATGTGTGTGTGTACATGTGTGCATCTGTGCATCTGTGTGTGTGTACCTCTTTGTGTGCACAGGTGTTACACATACATGTGCGATCTGTGTGTGTGTGTATGCAAGCACGTGTGTGTGTACCTTCTTCAATTGGGGCACCTGCTCCAGTCAGTCCTCAGAAAAATTATGAGGTGGAAGAAAGTGTCTTCAGGGTTTCCTATCTCATGCTAAAATCCTAAACTTCTCTCTATGCCTGGGTGTCCTCCCTTCCATCACCTCCTGCTTTTCTTTCTTTCTTTTTTTTTTTTAAGTATGGGGGCCAGAGATTGAACCCGGGACCTCGTATGTAAGAAGCCGGCACTCAACCACTGAGCCACATCTGCTTCCCTGAGGTGGTTTTTTTGTTCATTTTGCTTGCTGTTTTTGTTTTTTTTCAGGAAGTACCAGGAACCAAACCTGGGACCTCCGTGTGGGAGGCAGGCGCTCAACCGCTTCAGCCACATCCACTCCCCAGCTTGTCTTTGGGAGGAGTGATAGGGCTGACTAGTCTGGGGTGACTGAGTCATAGATGATAACGACCAAGGCATGACCCTCACCAGGGAGACTTTATTTTTATGGTGCCTTTTTACAAAATGAAAAACTCTGCAGCCCCCAGTGAAGGGGTCATGCACAGAGGATTTTGATTAACTTCTGCCAGATGCTGCTCATCCTGCTTTGCTTTGGGAGCTGTTCTGCCTGTCACCCAGGGTGATCCTTCAGAGAACTTAGCTCCTTCATTGTGTGCTGCTTTTAGGGGTTTAAACCTTAGGAAGTAACTATTTTCAACTTCCTGGGTCCTGTAGTGGGTTAAATGACAGCTCCACATGAAATGCCCACCCAGAACCTGGGAGTGTCACCTGATTTGGAAAAGGGCCTCTGCAGCTGTAATTACATTAAGGATCTCGGGATGAGCTCATCCCAGATGAGGATGGCCCTAAATCCAACCACAAATGTGCTTAGAAGAGAAGGAAAGAAGGCACAGGGGAGAAGACAGAGCCAGAGATTGGCGTGAAGCCTCTGCAAACCAAGGAACAGCAAAAACTGCCGGCAGCCACCAGAAGCTAGGAGAGGCGTGGAGGGGATTCTCCCTAGAGCCTCCAGAGGGAGCCACTCCTGCCGACACCTTACCAGGACTTCTGGCTTCCAGCACTGTGAGAGGAGAGGTTTCTGTTGTTTTAAGCCACCAGTTTGCAGTGATTGGCTCCAGCAGCCACGGGGAATACAGGCCCCCTGGCTGCAGCCCGTTTATCCCACGGGAACAATAAGAACACAGCTGTCTACAAAAGTCTTTTCTCTCACCTGCTCTCAGAAGGGCCTGCAAATCCCCCATTAGTCCGTCCTTAGGCATTTAGGCAGCCAAAATTTGTGCACATCCGCACCAACAGACACATATGAGAATGTTCATGGCAGCATTATTTGTAAAAGCCACAAATGACAATAAATAGTAGAATGGATAGACACCTGGTTATATATCATACAGTAGAGTATGACACAACGATGAAATTCAGTGAACTGCAGTCCCATGCAGCATCATGGATTGAGTTCACAAACATGCTGATGAGCAAAAGCCAGACACGGAAGAATATGTACTGAGTGAGTGCATTTGTATAAAGTTCAAAAGAGCAAAGTTATCTATGGTGTTAGAAGTCAAGATAGTGGCTAGGGGAGTGGTTGGGAGGGGCCAAGAGAGGGACTTCTGGACCACTGGCAATGTTTTATTTCTTGATCGGGGGATACACAGGTGCTCACTTTATGATAATTCATTGACCTGCATATGTATAAATTGTGCATTTTTATGTGTATTGTAATCCACAACATAAATTTTTTTAGAAATCCAACACTAGCAATTTCAGGAAAGCGGTATGGAAAAGAAAGTGATAGTATAAGTATCTTTCTTTGGGTTTCACCAGAAGCGGATGCTGAGATAAGGATTTTAGTGCAAAAGTTCAATGATCCCAGGAATCACTGGTAGGGGAGTGGGGAAGCAAGATGAGGACGAGAAGGAAGCCAATGCCATTATACATCTTGCCATAACCTACAGAATTGTGTGGGAGACAGTGTAGACTACAATGTAAACTGTAGTCCATGCTTAGTGGCAAAGCCCCAAAATGTGTTCACCAATTGCAATGTATGTACCACACTAGTGAGGGATGTTGTAAGTTTGGGTAAGTGTGGGCGGTATGGGGAGCAGGGCATATGGGAATCCCCTATATTTTTTATGTAATCTAAATATCTTTAAAAATTAAAACTAAAAATTAAAAAAAAAAAAAGAAGCCAATAAAGGGTTCATTGGAGGGCAGGTGTCTGGCACTGGGTTCAATCCCACTGGGGAATTCAGGCGGACAGATTCACACATGCCCCAGAGCCCCTCTGAAGCATGAATAAGCCAGAGGACTTGTCCTCCAGCTCCCACTCACCAGGGCAATCCTACAGGGCATTAACTCCTTGGCCCTTGTGCTAAAAGAAAGCCCTCGGGTGGAAAGTCATGGTGATTTCAGGGGTCTTCATGGATGTGAACCGGAACACTGAGTGTCCAGGGTATGTGGGCAGGTCACTGCGAGCTGCTGCTGCAATCATCAATAACATTAACATGTTTGAAGGCAACGAGGTATCAAAAGTAGAGTGGTCTGCATGGAGTTTAGAAAAAGAGGAGCCCATGAGGCAGACCTCTTCAGTGTGTCACAAAAAATCTCTAGGGCAATGGGTGTCCTTGTTAGCTGATATGGTTAGCCCAATCTTGAACAATTAACTTTAGAATGACCATGTAAATGAAGGTAAGAACAGATAAAGAAAAACCATCACAAGATAAGCTCCGGTCCCAGAGTTCAAGCCATCAGAAGGTTAAGGATGAAACAGGGAGACAATAGGTGTTGCTGAGAATTTTCACACTAGAGTGGGTTGCCCTGTCTTTCACTCATAATGCCTAGAATGTGGTGATTTCAGGGTGTGGGATTCAGGGAAGGGTAAAGCAGTTTCTGTCCTCAAGCAGCTTATGTCTAGTAGGGAGGGCAGAAAAGGAGGCCATCACATGCTCCAAATCATTTGTTAATTCGCCAGGTGTTTATTGGGCTTACTGTGTACCATGTGCTGTCCAGGACACATGACATACACCAGTAAACAGAGATGAAAAGCTCTGCTCCATGGAGCTTACACTCTAGTGGGGACACAGACCACAATATAACGCCGTGAGTGCTAGAGTATGCTAGAAACTGATAAATGCTCTGGGACTGAGCAGTGTTGTGGGTGGGTGAGGAGTGGTCAGGTTAGGCCTGCTTGAGAAGTCCCCTCCCAATTAAACTACTGCAGTTGAATCCTTGTCCCAGGGTCTGATTCTGGGGGCAACCAAACTAAAAATGTCTATTTCCTTTCATAGGAAACAAGTCCAAACGGAAGTTTTGGGGGAGGGGGGATGAGTTGGCTTTTGGACACATTGCGTTTGAATTGGCTTCTGGGTCATCCAAGCGTGATGTCCAGTAGCATCAGGGAGCAGTTTGGGCTGTTGAGGTCGACTTGGGAGGTGTCAGGGCAGGAGCTGGTCAAGATACCCAGGGAGGGCGTACAGTAAGAGGAAGCCGTGGAGGAGGATGGGGCGCTGAGAACTACAGACAGTAGACAGTCGTGGAGTGGGCAGAGGGCAGGCGGCTGGGGTACAGCCTGAGAGGGAGGAGGAAACTAAGAGGGAGCGGAGTCCTGGGAGCTGAGGGAGGAGCAGAGATTCAAGGAGGCTGGAGCAGTCAGAGCATCAAATCCACGTGGAAGCCCAGCAGGAGGCAGCCTCCCGGGTGTGGGATGTGGAGGCCCCCGGTGCCATCAGTGGGATCTGTCTTGGTGGGGTGGTGATGCAGGGCCAGACGGCAGTGAGCTGAAGTGCCTGGGAGGTGAGGAGGGAGGGCGTCTGCAGCAGAGAGCACCCCTCGGGAGGCTTAGCTGTGAACTTGGGGAGTGGCAGGGAGTGCTGAAGATTCAGAAGTAGGAACAACCAGTTTTTAAGGAAGAAGGGGAGGAAAGAGTATAGATGGGGGAGGGACTCAGGAGGAGACAGGAGGAAAGGAAGTAAGGATGAGTTCCTCATCTGGTATTTATTCGGCATGTGGGTCATCTTTGGACTTTTTTTTCTTCTCCCCGCCCCTCGTTGTTTGCATTCACTGTCTGCTCTCTGTGTCTGCTTGTTGTGTGCTCTCTGAGTCTGCTCGTCTTCTTTTTTAGGAGGCACTGGGAACTGAACCCGGGACCTCCCATGTGGGCGGGAGGCGCCCAATCACTTGATCCACATCCACTCCCAGCTTGTTGTGTCTCTTGTGTTTTCTTCATTGGGTCTCCTCCTTGTATCATCTTGTTGAGTCATCTTCTGAGTCGTCCTCTTGAGTCTTGTTGCGTCAGCTTGGCCACATCAGCTTGTGGTGTCAGCTCACTGTCTTGCTCATCTTCTTTAGGAGGCACCAGGAACCGAACCCAGGAATTCCCATGTGGTAGGCGGGTGCCCAACTGCTTGGGCCACTTTTCCTTCCTCGTCTTTGGACTTTTCAGAACCCCTTCTCATCTAGTCAGGACCCTCACTGGCCCATACAGCAATGCTGTGAGGTAGACAGGTTCAGGGGTCTCCATCTCCCAGATGGGGAACAAGAGCATAGAGAGGTGCTATGCCTGGCCCAGGGTCACACAGACATGGGCAGGGCCAGGGTGGACACCAGATCCTTACCCTGGTCACTGGCCACCAGTGGCTGGACTTCTG
>JAQZBX010109804.1:0-10430 GCA_029593785.1 Cabassous unicinctus
ATATAGAAGGTGCGTGGGCCACCAGGCCCTGTGCACGGGTGTGCAGTCAGGCCCCATGTGTGGGTTGCACCACCAGGCCTCACAAAGCCACAAGCAAGATGATGATATAACAGGAGAGTGACACAAGGGAGAGCCAAGATGAGACGTGCTGAAAAACCAGGAACTAAGGTGGCACAAATGGTAGGATGCCTCCCTCCCACAACGGAGGTTCCAAGGATCGAATTCCAGTGAAGACAGGAGAAGAAGGATGAGAAGAGAGGTCAGGAAGCAGACACAGAGAATTGCCCAGTGAATGGACACAAAAACAGCAAAATGGGGTGAGGGGGTAAAAATGGATAAAAGTAAATAAATAAATCTTTAAAAAGAAAAAAGTATTGGGGAGTAAGATACGGACTATAGTTAGTAGTAATACTTTGATGATACTCTCTCATAATTTGTTAATAAATGTTGCACAACAATGCAAAGTATTTGTGGTGGGGTGATGTATGGCAGCTCTGTATGATGTTATGCATGTTTGTTTTGTAAGTTCACAATGTTTACTAAACACTTATTGCTTATGTATGCTCATGTATGAATGATATACTTGAATAAATTGTTTTTAAAATGAAATAAGAAAAACCAAATAGACATTCTAAACTGAAAATATCAATATCTGAAGTTAATAAAATTTTGAATGAGCTTATCAGCAGCATTAAAAGAGGAAAATAAAAGTTTTTTGGATTAAAAAAATCAAGAGTCAAGAAAAAAAACTGAAACACTGAGAGAAAAAAGAACAAAAAATTAGAACCTTTGAGATAATATCAAAGACCTGATGTGTTTAATTTGACTCTCAGAGGTTTCAGGAGGGAGAAGGGGAATTTTCAGACTACAATCACTTTTTCTAAATAAATGTTTAATTTCACATTTTACACAAGTTATACATTATGTTCTTTCAAAGAGAACTTCATTTCAGATAGTTTACATCAAATTTAAATATCTCCTCAATAGGTAGATATATTAAAATATATATAGATAAGAAAATAAGGCCTAAAGGAACTGTAAATAGGACAGTAGTGTGAAACCAAAATTACATTAAATACAAAAAGCTATATCTTCTAAGATTATGAGCCCTTACACATTTAAAAAGGAATATGGGATGGGACTTCTGGAATGACTGAGTGAGGAGCTTGTCACAATATTAAAACCAGACAGAATTGTCAAAAATGACCATGTAAACACTGGAAATTGACCAAAGGAAGATAACAAATGGAAAAGAAATTATTCAAGGAAATCTACTGAATTTCAATAAGAAGAGTGGAAGTCTGTGGTATTTTAGCCGAGGGTTGCACCCATCCCCTTCCCCACTCCATGGTTCTACCTGGGTAGTCAGGGCAGACTATGAGAAATAAAGTTCTGCTTGTTAGAAGGTACTGACTTTATTAGGAATAGAGTGTGGTAAAATTGGGAGCATTATAAAAACAGTAGACATCTCAGTAGCAAATAAATCAGAGATGTATAATAATGTGGCTAGCTTGAAGTTGCAATAATAAATGAAGTAAGCAACAATACCAGAAAATTAACTGGGAGATCTAGGGAATGAGATAGCCAAAGAAGGCCTTACTAATATCCCTTTCATCTCTGGTTATCTGGAAGGCTATACTCATGTGAAAGTATGATCAGTGATTATAAAAGGCTTTAATGAGCTACTTTTCCCAGGATGAACATAGGACCTTGTGAATGCAAAAAATAAAATCTGGCATAGACTTGTAATCTCACTGAACTTTGAAAATGCTCCCAAGTCACACAGATTCATCAGCAAAGGGTGGAAGCCCTAGTGTCTCAAGGTGTATAAGCACAAACTCTGAGTAATCATTGGGTGACCACTAAGCTATGATGACCTAGAAAGTGACCCCTAGAAAGCCAAATTTAAAAATTAAATTAAAACAAAAACAAAACAAAACTGAGCAGATACATCAGAGGGCACACAGTGAAAGAGAAACAGACTCCAGAGTTAGACAAGGCTTCTCACTTAACAAACAAGCATACAATAACAAAACCACCTCTAGAGTGGGAGATCAGAATCCATTTTTGCAACAATATGTTATCAAAAATGCCTGGTTTTTCAACAAAAAAAAATATAAAACATGGAAAGAACTGAGATTATGTGACCCATACATAAAAAGAAAGATAGTCAATAGATGCTGTCTTGAGGGGTCTTAGGTGTTGGATTTAGCAGCCCAAAACATGAAAGCAGTTATAAATATGTTAAAAGTGCTAAAGGGAACATTCTTTAAATAATTAAAAGAAAGTATGGCAGTAACAACAATCATATAGAGAATGTAAGTGAATGATAGAAACTGTAAAAATAATCAAACAGAAATTCTAGAATTGAAAAGTATGGTAACTGAAATGAAAAATTCAGTAGAAGGGCTCAACAGCAGATTCGAGCTGGAAGAAAAAAATTATCAATGAACATAAAGGAGATCAATAGAGATTATCCAGTTTGAAGAACACAAGGAAAAAGAACGAAGAAAAATCAACAGAAACTCAGAAACCTGTCGAACATCATCAAAATTACCAATGGTAATTCCAGAAGGAGAGGGAGGTTGGAGAAACTTCCCAAATTTAATAAAAAAATTAATCTTCACATCCAGGAAACTCAACATATTCCAAGTAGGATAAACACAAAGAGATGAACATTTAGATACATCATATACAAACGGTTGAAAAATGGAGTCCAGAAGACAGTGACATGAAATATTCAAAGTGCTGAAAGAAACAAAAGAAAAATTGTCCTGCAAGAATTTCATATCCAGCAAAACTATTCTTCAAGAATGAACACAAAATAAATACATTCCTAAGTAAACAAAGACTAAGAGAATACATTGCTACCTGACCTGCCTTACAAGAAAAAGTGGAGGAAATTCTTCAAGTTCAAAGTAAGTGACACCAGACAGTAACTCTAATCCATTTGATGAAATAAAGAGCCTTGGTCAAGGTAATTATGTAGGTAACTTTGAAAGATAGTATAAATGTAAATGTCTCTTTTCTTATCTTAACTGATTTAAAAGACAATTGTACAAAATAATAATTATAAAATTGTATTGTTGGTCTTATACATATAATGCTGTAATATATGTGGCAATAATATATATTATAGAATGGAGCTATATTGGCACAAGTGAATGCACCAATCTGCAACTTGAATCCCACTGAAAGAAATGAATAGCACCAGAAATGGTAAATTGGTAGGTTAATTTTTTCAAACTTTGCAAATTTATTTTTTTCTCCTTTATTCTCTTAAGTTTGGTAATATAAGAACTTATGAAGCAATAATTATAATACTATGGTGTTGAGTATATGGCATATATAGAGACAGTATATATGAAAATAGCACAAATGAGGGGTAATGAAGGGGACTTATATTGAAACATGGTTTTTCTGTCTTTCATTAGAATTAAATAAGTGTTAATCTAAAGTGGCATTTGAACAGAGATCTAAGTAAAGTCAGGTGTGAGACACAGGACTACCTGAGCAAAGTTTTCCAGACAGTTTACACAAAAGACCCAAGGTTGGTGTGGCAGTTTGAAGCTTTTGTGGATCCCAGAAAATCATGTACTTAGGGTTAATTCGTTGCTGTGTGTGTCAACCTATTGTAGATGGGTCCTTTTGATTAAAGTATACCAGTCAAGGACCTTTGATTAGATTGTGAGACCCAGGGTAGGTCTTAATCTTCTTACTGGAGTCTTTTATAAATGGAAGAATAAAAAGCTACAGATACAAAAACATAGCTGCAGAGACAGAGAGGAACCCAGAAGCTGAGAGGGAATGCCCTGGGAGCTGAAATCAATGAGACACAAATGCTGAGAGGAAGACACTATACTCAGAATTTGAAAGCAATGAGACCTGGAGGAGAAGGGAGAGACCAGCAGATGCTGCCAAGTACCTGATTGCCCACAGCTGCAGCTCAGGAAGAAAGCATCTTCTGATGATATCTTGATTTGTACACTTTCACGGCCTCAGAACTGTAAGCTTTTAAATTAATAAATCCCCATTGTAAAAGCTAATCCATTTCTGGTATATTGCTTGGCAGCCTTCAGCAAACTAAAACAGAAACTTGTGGCAGAAGTGGGGTGCATGCTGCTATGCAAATACCAAAAATGTTGAAAAGGTTTTTAAAATGGGTAAGAGGAAGATTTTGGAAGAATTGTGAGATTGATAGAAAAGGCCTTGATTGCTTTGAAGAGGCTGTTGGTAAAAATATGGACACTAAGATACTTCCGATGAGTGCTTAGACAGAAATGCAGAATGAGTAATTACAAACCAGAAGAAAGGTGTTTCTTGTTTTAAAGTGGCAGAGAACTTGGCAAAATTGAGTTCTGATGTCAGATGGAAGGTAGAATTTGAAAGTGACAAGTTTGGATATTTAGCTGAGGAGATTTCCAAACTAAATAAGGAAAGTATGGCCTGGCTTCTCCTTGCAGCTTATAGGAAAATACAAGAGGAAAGGGATAAGCTGAGAACAGAACTCCTGAGCACAAAGAAATCAGAAATTGATGGTCTGGGAAATTCTGAGCTTCCAGAAAGTGAACAGAAAATAGTGCCCCATGTGATGATTTAACTGAGCCTGGCAACAGCCAGTCATTTGAGTGTAAGTCAGGATTGATAATGCAATTTTCCAGGAAGGATCTGTGGAAAGTCTTACTGTCTGATGGTTTGGACCCATGTTTCCTGCATATGAAACCTACAAGTTTTTTGTGAGATCTGCATGAAAGGAACCACTGCCAGCCTGGACTAAAAGGACAGAAAAGGGACAGATTGAAGGAAAAATGACTTCAAAGGCAGTACGGTGGAGGTTGAGGTCTGTACTGAAGACATCTTGGATCCAGAGAGTGAACCCATCCATGTGAAAAAAGGTGAAAGGGTGAGTATGCCCCATAGCTTGGAGAGGGTGGGCCTTCCATGCCATTATTCAGCACAAGTGTTGCTGCCCCAGGCTTCAGAAAGGGTGGAGTGCATTCCCTGGGGATTGGGGAAGGTTTACTCAAAACCCCTGTTCTGAGGGGGTTGACCCTGAGCCCTGGAGATTGGGGAGAGTCTGGCCATCACTCCAGTGTTCTCCGACAGTGAGGCCTAGAGTTTGAACAGCACCCAGATGTTTGATGACAGTGGAGCCAAGAACCTGGCTGCTGGGAAAGCCCTTGGAAAGGGTGGGTCAGCCACTCTATTGAGCCCTGAGAAGATGAAACCATTTTTCTATAAATGATTCTCAGACTTTGAAATCTAATGGAGTATTTTCAGAACTGCTTGGGACCTGTGACCCCTGTTTTCCTTCCAATTTCTCCCTGTGGTATTGGGGATGTTTAATCCATCACTGTCCTCCTCTGTATATGGGGAACAGAAAACTGTTTGTTTTCTAAGTTTCACAGGTCCACAGCCTGAGGGGAATTTTGCCCCAGGACAGACCACATGCCTATAATTTATTTTGATGCAATTTTGTACTTACTACTGTCACTGAAATGATTTAAGCCTTTCTGAAATATTGTGATGGAATGAATGTATTTTGCATATGGAAAGAACATGTATTTTGGGGTCTAGAGGATGGAGTGTGGCAATTTGAACCTTTTGTAGACCCCAGAAAATCATGTCCTTAGGGCTAATGCATTCCCGTGCCTGTAAACTTATTGTAGCTGGGACCTTTTGATTAAATTACTTCAGGTAAAGGCCTTTGATTAGATTGTGTGACCCAGGGTGGGTCTTAATCCTCTTCCTAGAGTCCTTTATAAATGGAGGAACAAAAAGCTGCAGATATAGAAAAAAAAGCTGCAGAGACAGAAAGGAACCCAGAAGCTGAGAGGGAAGGTTCTAGGAGACAGAAGTTGAAATCAATGGAACACAAAAGCTGAGAGGAGGCCACTGAAGCCAGAAGTTGAAAGTAACAAGGCCTGGAGAAGAAGGGAGGGAAGAGCGGATGCTAACTCATACCTGATCACCCACAGCTGTAGCTCTTGAGGATGCCTTGATTTGGACACTTTCATGGTCTCAAAATGTAAGATTATAAATTAATAAATCCCCATTGTAAAAGCCAACTCATTTCTGGTATATTGCCTGACAGCCTTTAGCAAAGTAAAACAACAGTGTGCTGGGTTTGTTGAAGCAACCAAGTAGACTGGAGTGGAGTCAACAACTAAGTGAAACTATTTACTCAATCACTTCAACACATTCACATTTTCATATGTATCATGTGACCATTAATAATAATTGTTTTGAAAAGTAAGCAAGTTGATTATTTCTTATTTATGGAGAGGGATAAAGAAATTAGCAAAGAAAAGCAAAAGGAAAAAGGGAAAATGTAATCATGTGTATTAGTCAGCCAAAGGGGTGCTAATGTGAAATACCAAAAATGGGTTGGTTTTTATAAAGGGTATTTATTTGGGGTAGAAGTCCACAGATACCAGGCCATAAAGTGTTAAGTTTCTTTTCTCACCAAAGTCCATTGCCACGTGTTAGAGCAAGACAGCTGCTGGCATTTGCCAGGGTTCAGGCTCCTTGGGTTCCTCTCTTCCCGGGGCTGCGTTTCTCTCTGGACTTAGCTCCTTGTTTCCTCCACAAGGTCAGCTGTAGGCAGTCAGGCAAATGGCTCACATCTCTTCTCCTGGGGCCTTCTTTCCAACATCAAAACTGCTTCTCAAAAACGGCTTCTTCTGTCCTTTCCCTTGCCTTTTATATATGATTCCACACCCACCAAGGGGTGGGGCTCAACGCCCTACTGACATGGCCCAGTCAACGCCCTAATCATAACGTAATCATGCCCAGATTAACAGATCAGATAACAAGCATGATCTAATTATATTTTTGGAATTCATAATTACATCAAATTCCCCAATGGTTACATCATGTATAATAGTTTTCTCTTAAACTTAAGTCACCACTCATACTAAGCTATTTAGATTCCTGTCCTTTACACCAAGAATCATACATGATCAAATATGGTTTTTAAACACTATAATCTTTGCTCACAAGAGAGGCACAGTACAGGAACCAAGATTTTGCAAGCAAGGAAATCAATTATATTATTAAGTTATGAGCTGTGAACGAAAATTGGAATAAAGCAAAGACAGAGTGGTCAGAGATTGATTGCCAACTCAAGATATTATAATAATGGCTAACTTAATCCCAGACATTTTCATCAAAGAGGGTAGATTAGAGTTCTAACAGTAAAAGAACAGGGTGAGAGAAATAAGGCAGCAGTCTATTAGACGGTTCCTAAAAACTTGACATTGCTTAAGTAGTATGGTCATCCTTGATGTATCATTCTCAAGGAAAATTTTGGAAACAATGACTGCTTGTTTTAGGACAGGTAGTAAATGCATGTAAGACATTCTATGAGCTAAGTAAAACACTTGGCCCAACTTAAATGTTATTGGAAGCAAGGCATAAGCCTATTTTTTATGAATTCAAGTCCACTAGATAGAACATAAGAAGCATATGATAATAAAATGAAAGGGTCAGAGAATGGTGACTGTGATGTTTAGGCTAATGTGTCAACTCAGCCAGGTAATTGTGCCCCGTTGTATGACAAGCAAGCATAAGGCTAATTATAATACAAGGACATTTATGGACGTTAATCACTAGTGAGTTGACTGCATAGATGGCTGATTACAATTACAAGCAAGGAGATTGCCGTCAGCAACGAGTGATGTTTTATCCAATCAGTTGAATGCATTAAAAGGGGAAGTGATTTCAGCATTTAGAGAGAATTTTCCAGCTCAACTTCAGACAGCCAGTGTCTCCTGGGAACTCATCCAGGACCTTCATCAGAGCCCCTGGTTTACAGCTTGTCTGTGCAATCTGGACTTGTGCATCCCCAGGATCATGTGAGAGAATTTCATAAAATCTTGTACTATTTACAGATATCTCCAGTCAATTGTGTTTCCCTAGAGAACCCTGACAAATACAGTGACTATAACAGGAATCAGACAACAGTTACTTAAACAATTAAGGATTCATTTTTCTCACAAAGCAAGAAGTCTTGAGCAGACAGTTCTAGGTTGACTCAGAGGCTCAAAGAAATAAGGGTCAGATTCTTTCTATCTTGCTGCTCCACAATTCTCAACCTTTTCCTTTCCTCATAGTACCAACGAGCATGCTTCAGGTTTCATGTCCTCGTTCCAGGCAGAAATAAAGGTAGAATGATGAAAAACCAAAGAAAAACATGAAAAAGAAGACACATGCTAAGAGTCCATCCAATAATTTTGTTTACCTGCTTAAGCTCATTTTCCAGGACTGTATCACTTAACCATCCCTAGCTACAAGGAAGACTAGAGAAGTTACTTTTTAAGTGCACACATTGCTGTTAAAAAGAAAAATGAGGAGAGTGTATAGTGAGTGTATAGTGGGTAAGCAACAGGCAGTATCAACCACAACTGTAAGATTTTGTTTCCTAAAGTTGGTGAGAAATAATCAAATGGGTCATGTAGAGTAATTAAAAAGATATTGGCTAAAGCCAATGCAAAATCTCAGGGAGAGGAGAAAAGTACTTGCTTAAGAGAAAGTGTAAGCGTGACCCCAAAATACCCCTACTAGGTATATATCCAGAAGAACTGAGAGTAGTGACATGAACAGACATCTGTACAGCAATGTTCATAGTGGCATTATTCACAATTGCCAAAACATGGAAACAACCCAGGTGTCCATCAACAAATGGATAAACAAATTGTGGTGTATACACATGATGGAATATTATGCAACTATAAGAAGAAATGAAGTCATGAAGCATTTGACAACATGGATGAACCTGGAGGACATTACATTGAGTGAAGCAAGCCAGACAAATACAGTATGATTGTGATACTATGAGCTAAATATATTGTGTAAACTCATGGAGTTAATGAAGATGCACAATTTTTCCTGATATTTAGTCTTGAGAAAAAAACTCTCCCATATTTTAATAAAGAAGTTGATAATATAAATAATAATATTTATTGAGTTCTTACTGCTAAAAATGTTTTGAGTACTTCACATGAATTAAATCCAATTAAACTTAATAACAGTTCTGTGAGATAAATATTATTCTTTTTGTCATTAATACAAATAAGACCACTAACTCACATATCAAGTTTACCAAGTAAGTACTATGCTTGCCAAAGGGTGGCTGATTCAGAGTACCAGAAATGGGTTGACTTTTATAAAGGGTATTTATTTGGAGTAAGAGCTTATAGTTCCAAGGCTGAGAAAAGTCCAACTCAAAGCACCACAAGCAATTGTGGAAACATGGCCATTAGGTCAGGCAGATAAGGTCCCGCTCTCATTAAAACAGAGAAAGAGCCAAAGGCTGCCTTGGGGACCTGCTTTGGGGTACAACAGATCAGGATATTGCTTCATAACACCCAGGAGAGTGAGGGACAAAAAGACGAAGAAACCGAAACAACTAATCATGAGTTACTAAACTTCCCAGCTGCAGGAAAGGTCTCCCCTCTCCCACCCCTGAGTTACTAAGTGAGAGTAAAACTCCTGGCAAATTACATCTAACTGACAGGAGAGTAGATGTCTTCCTCCCTGCCAGCTGCTTTGGATATATATAGAATGGGAAGGTGTTCTGAGTCATCTAGGAGGGTACTGAAAAGATAAAGAAGCCAAAGGAAAATCATCAGTTTTTCATCCCTGTGGCTGGAAGTGGCACATATACCCCACTCTCAGGACAAATAACATAGGTGGAGCTGCTGGCTCTCAGCTCTAAATGGAGTGTGAGGGCAAAGGGGTCTGAAGGGTAAAGAGTAGTTTCTTTGTGGTGAATTTGGCCAGCTGAGTTCCCCTTGAATATCAGAAGGGACACTGGCTTGACAGAGAGAGGGGAGGCTGTCATGCCTAGCCCCCCAGCTAAAGAGAGAAAGTAGATCAGAGAGGAGGCAGGGACAGACAGGCACCTAATCAGCAGGACTCCAACCTGCCTGAGGGAAAGGGGGGTGGATAGCCTTCTAAAGGCCAACTAACCTAAGGAGACAGGTTAGTTTAGTGGAAGAATTCCTGCCTTGCATTTATGAGTTCCTTTGTTTGATTCCTGGCTCTTAGAGAAGTAATCCACTGGGTTATCAGGCATCCAGCTGAAATTTTATGAAGGGAACATATAGATATTCTCTATTAGCTTTTCTTGGATCTCTCTCTTTTTTTAAAAAAGGTTCCTTTTCTAATTTTCCTTATTTTACTCACTAAAACTTGGTTCAAAACCTGCAGAGGGCAGGCTGCAGGGTAATTGATTGATGAACACCAGCAGCCTGAGAAGATCCTTAGGGGTCTAAGAGGGAAGAATATTTTTCCATGTTTATTTTTGTTTTTTGTTCCTTTTTTTCTCTTTCTCCTTTTTAAAAATGAGTTGCTGCTGTCTTGTTTCTTGTTTGTTGTGTTTCCCCTTCCTTTGTTTTCCTGTTTTTTGTTTGTTTGTTTGTTTTTTT
>JAQZBX010109805.1:0-10429 GCA_029593785.1 Cabassous unicinctus
CAAAAAAAAAAAAAAGAAAGAAAACACATGAAGAAATGCTCAACATCACTAGCGATTAGGGAAATGCAAATCAAAACTACAATGAGATAGCATTTCACACCTGTCAGAATGGCCACTATTAAAAAGACAGAGAACTACAAGTGTTGGAGATGATGTGGAGAGATAGGAACACTTATTCACTGTTGGTAGGAATGCAGAATGGTACAGCCACTGTGGAGGACTGTTTGGCAGTTCCTAAAGAAGTTGAACATAGACTTGCCACGTGACCCGGCAATACCACTACTGGGTATATACCCAGAAGAACTGAGAGGAGTGACACGAACAGATATCTGCACACCGATGTTCATAGCAACATTATTCACCATTGCCAAAAGTTGGAAACAACCCAGGTGTTCAGTCAATGAATGGATAAACAAACTGTGGTGTATTCACATGATGGAATACTCTGCAGCTGTAAGAAGAAATGAAGTCATAAAGCATATGACAACATGGATGAAGCTGGAGGACATTAAATTGAGTGAAGCAAGCCAGACACAAAAGGACAACTACTGTATGATTGCACTATCATGAAATAAGTATATTGTGTAACATATTGTATGATTCCATTTATATAAAATGTAAATATTAATCAATTTATAAAGATGAAATTAGATTAATGTTTATGTAGGGCTGGAGAAGTCATGCTAAGGGGTGTGGAGTTTTTCTTTTTGAGTAATGAAATGGTTCTAAAATTTTTTGTGGTGATGAATGCACAACATTGTGATTATACTAAATCCCATTGATTATGCACTTTGGATAGATTGTGTAGAGGTGAATATATTTTAATAAAACTGTTTAATAAATAAATAAATAATTCTGCAAGAATAGCCAGAAATAGCAGCTATGTACAGCAGGGGAAACAGAGAGATGGAGAGGTGAAGAATTTTCTTGTTTGTTTCTCTGCTTTTTGTTTATTATTATTATTATTATTATTATTGAAATAATGAAAATGCTGTAATAATGATTGAAGTGATAAAAGCACAACTATGTTATTTTACCAAATACCACTGATTGTATACTTTAGATGAATTGGGTGGTTTATTAATATGTATCAATAAAATTGATTTGTTTAAAAAAAAAAGATGGCCTACAGGTTGAAATACCAGAAATGCCCTGATATAATGTAGATGAAGGGATCCAAAGGTTTAGAGAGGAAACCGGATGTGTCTCAGGCGACTGAGCTCCGGCTACCACATGAGAGATCTGGGTTCGGTGCTCTGTGTCTCCTAGAGAAGACAGGCAAGACAGTGAGCTAGTGCAGCAAGCTGACGCAGTGAGATGACACGATCAAGAGACACAGTGAGGAGACCCAACAAAGCTGGGAGCAGAGGTGGCTCAAGTGGTTAGGCAGCTCCCTCCCATGTGGGAGGTCCCGGGTTTAGTTCCCGGTGCCTTCCAAAAAGAGAAGACCAGCACACAACAAATAGACACAGTGAATGCAAACAAGGAGGGGGTGGGGAGAAATAAATAAATAAAATAAATCTTTAAAAAAACAAAAACAAAAAAACCCACAAAGGCTTAGAGAGATTAGAATGTTAGAGTGGATTTATCATGTAAGACCTGTTCACCCACCCTAGGAGTATTCAAGGGACACAACATTCACCAAGACTGAAGAATAAATTTGTGAGACTAACTCCATCATCACTGAAGAGCTATGTGGTTCCTCTTCTCTGTAGGTCAGATACTACTGTAGGAACTGCTGTCACTGAACTTGGATCCTTAAGCACAATGGTATGATTGGATGCTGGGTTGGCAGAAGCCAAGTGGCAGCACTTAATTGCCAAAGACAAGGTGGGCATGGCTACCATAATAGACAGCAGATTCACAGTAGTAATCAGAAGAGTCTGAGTCGCAGAGACCTACAGTGTTGGTTAGTAGATCCTGGGTTACCTAGAAGTAAAATAGATGGGCAGTCTACTAAATTCCTACTTGATCTGTATAAGCAGAAGAGTTCTAGGTCTAGTGGACAAAAGTCTGATTTGAATTACAGAAACAGAGTGTCACAGACCCTTAATCAATTCCCAGACCTGAGAGAGTTTACAGGCCCAGAGCCCTTTGAATGAGGAGAAGACCAGTTCCCCTTGGAAGGACCCTGTTACCCTGCCAAAAATTTATACTACTAATCTTCCTCCCAGTCTTCTCCAAAGAGACTTATGGCCTTTTTACTTAAGTGTGCAATGGGGAAAAGGAAATGATCAGACATTTCAGGGACTATTAGACACTGACTCAGAAGTGACATTAATTCTAGGAGACCCAAACATCACTGTGATCCACCAGTCAGAGTAGGGGCTTATGGAGGTCAGGTGATCAATGGAGTTTTAGCTCTGGTCTGTCTCTCAATGGATCCAGTAAATCTCTGAACCTATTCTGTGGTTATTTCCCCAGTTCCAGAATGCATAATTACAATAGAGATTCTGTTCAGCAACTAGTAGAATCCCCACATTCACTCCCTGACTTGTGGAATGAGGACTATTATGGCAGTAAAGGCCAAGTGGAAGCCACTATAATTGCCCCTACCTAGCAAAATAGTAAATCAAAAGCAATATTGGATTCCTGGGGGGATTGCAGAGATCAGTGCCACCATCAAGGACTTGAAAGATACCGGGGTGGTGATTCCCACCACATACCAAATCAACTCTCCGATTTGGCTTGTGCAGAAAACAGATGGATCATGGAGGATGACAGTGGATTATCATAAACTTAACCAGGTGGTAACTCCAATCGCAGCTGCTGTTTCAGATGTGGTATCATTGCTTGAGCAAATCAGCACATCCCCTGGTACCTGGTATGCAGCTGTTGATCTGGCAAATGCTTTTTTCTCAATTGCTGTTAGTGAAGATCACCAGAAACAGTATGATTTCAGCTGGCAAGGGCACCAATACATCTTCACTGACCTACCTCAAGGGTATTTTGACTTGCCAGCCCTATTTCATAATCTAGCTCCCCAGAGACCTTGATCATCTCTCCCTCCCACAAGACATCACACTGGTCCATTATATTGACGTTGGACCTAGTGAGCAAGAAGTAGCAACTACTCTAGGCTTATTGGTAAGGCATTTGCATGTGAGAGCGTGGGAGATAAATCCAACAAAAATATGGGATCCTTCAACCTCAGTGACATTCCTAGGTGTCCAGTGGTGAGGGGCATGTCACGATATCCCTTCTAAGATAAAGGATAAGTTGTTGCACCTGGCCCCTCCTACCACCAAAAAAGAGGTGCAATGCCTGGTTGGCCTTTTCCGAGTTTGGAGACAACATATTCCTCATTAATGTGTGCTATTCTGACCCATTTACGGAGTGACCCAAAAAGCTGCTAGTTTTGAGTGGGCACCAGAACAAGAGGAGGCTGGTACCCAACAGGTCCAGGCTGCTATGCAAGCTGCTCTGCCACCTAGGCCATATGATCCAGCAGATCCAAAGGTGCTAGAAGTATCAGTGGCAAATAAAGATGCTGTCTCACACCTTTGGCAGGCCCCTACAGGAGAATCGCAATACAGATTTTTAGAAGTTTGAGACAAAGCTCTGCCATCCTCTGCAGATAACTACTCTCCTTTTGAGAAACAGCTTTTGGCCTACTACTGGGCCTTAGTACAGACTGAACATTTAACCATGAGCCACCAAGTTACCATGAGACCTGAGTTGCCTATCATGAACTGGGTATAATCTGACCTGTCAAACCATAAAATTGGATGTACACAGCAGCATTCCATCAGAAGGTGGAAGTGGTATATATGAGATAGGGCTTGAACGGGTCCTGAAGGCACAAGTAAGTTACATGAGAAAGTGGCCCAAATGCCCATAGCCCCACTACTGCCACATTACCTTCTCTTTCCCAGCCCACAACTATGGCCTCTTGGGGAGTTTCTTACAATCAGTTGACTCCAGAAGAGAAAACTCGGGCCTGGTTTACAGATGATTCTACATAATATACAGGTACTACATGAAAGTGGACAGCTGCAGCACTACAGCCCCTTTCTGGGACATCCCTGAAGGAAAGTGGTGAAGGGAATCTTCCCAGGGGGCAGAATTTTGAGCACCTGGTTATTCATTTCACTAGGAAGGAGAAATGGCAGGAGATGCATTTGTATACTGATTCATGGGCTGTTGCCAATAGTTTGGCTGGATGGTCAGGGACTTGGAAGGAACATGATTGGAAAACTGGTGACAAAGAGGTCTGGGGAAGAGGTATGTGGATAGACCTTTCTGAGTAGGCAAAAAACGTGAAGAGATTTCTGTCCCACATGAATGTTCACCAGAGGGTAACTTTAGCAGAGGGAGATTTTAATAATCAAGTGGATAAGATGACTTGTTCAGTTGGCCTCTTTCCCCAGACACTCCTGTCATTGCCCAATGGGCTCATAAACAAAGTGGCCATAGTGGCAAGGATGGAGGTTATGCATGGATTCAGCAACATGGAATTCCACTTACCAAGGCCAACCTGACTACAGTTATTGCCGAGTGCCCAATATACCAGCAACAGAGGCCAACACTCAGTCTGTGATAAGGCACCATTCCCCGAGGTGATCAGATTGCTAGCTGGTGGCATGTTGATTACACTGGATCACTTCCATCATGAAAGGCACAGCATTTTGTTCTAACTGGAATAGACACATACTCTGGATATGGGTTAGCCTTCTTTGCACGCGATGCTTCTGCCAAAATCACCATCTGTGGACTTATAGAATGCCTTATCTATCATCATGGCATTCCACACAGCATTGTTTCTGATCAAGGAAACACTTCAGAGCAAATGATGTGTGGGAATGGGCACATGCTCATGGAATTCACTGGTCTTACCATGTTCCCCATCATCCTGAAGCAGCTGGGTTTATAGAACAGTAGAGGGGCTTTTTGAAGACTCAATTACAGTGCTAACTAGGTGGCCATACCTTACAGGATTGGGGCAATGTTCTCCAAGAGAACATTGCTCTAAATCAGTGTCCCCACTCTATGGTGCTGTTCCCCCCAAAGCCAGGTGTTTTAGTTTGCCAAGGGGCTGCCGATGCAAAGTACCAGAAATGGGTTGGCTTTTATAAAGGGGATTTATTTGGGGTAAAAGCTTACAGTTCCAAGATCATGAAAAGTCCAAATTGAGGCACAATAAGAGGTGCTTTCTCACCAAAGTCAGCTGCCATGCATTGAAGCAAGATGACTGTCGATCTCTGCTAAGATTTGAGCCCAGCTGAGGGCAATAAGGCATAGGGCTTGTCTGTTTCCGGGCCTCCTCTATTAGTCTCAGCTGCTTCTCATTCTTTCCGCGTTCAGCTGCAAGCTATTAGGCATATGGCTCCTCTCTCCCTGGGTCTCAGCTCTTTGAGCCTCTCGGGGACTTCGTTCTTAAGCGATCCTCTAGTCCTCTCTCAGATGGCAGAGTAAGAAATGGCAGCTTCCTTTTCCTTTGTGTCTCTTTGTGTCTCCGTTTTTATCAGACCCAGCAAGAAGGCAGAGACTTAACGGGAATTATGCCCCACTGACTAGTCCAATCAAAAGCCCTAAAGTGATCTTATCAAGTAATCTAATCAAAGGACCTTGTGATGGCTAGGCTAATGTGTCTACTGGACTAGGTAATGGTGCCCAGTTGTTTAGTTAAGCAAGCAGTTAGGCTAATTGTAATACAAGGACATTTCATGGACTTTAATCATCAGTGAGTTGATTGCATAGATGGCTGGTTACATCTACAATCAACTGAGGAGATTGCCGTCAGCAATGAGTGACTGTCTCATCCAGTCAGTTGAAGACCTTAAAAGGGGAAGTGATTTCAGCATTCAGAGAATTCCCATCTCTACTTCAGACAGACAGCATCTCCTTGGAACTCATCAAGGACCTTCATCTGAGCCCCTGCTTTGCAGCCTACCCTACGGAATTTGGACTTGTGCATCCCCACGATCACATAAAACAATTTTATAAAATCTCACACTATTTACAGGTATCTATCATTTCTGTTTCCCTAGAGAACTCTGATACAGACCCTCAATCGAATGTAATGCAATCAATGGGTATCACACCCACAGGAATAGATTAGCATAGAAACAATCTTTCTCTTTTGGGGATTCATAAAATAATCTCAAACTGCCAAACCAGGACTCACGGGTCCAGGAATTGAGGGGTGGAAATGAGAATGGCACCACTCACCCCTAATGATTCATTAGAAAATTTTTTGCTTCCTGTCCCTGCAACTTTAAGCTCTGCTGGTCTACAGGTCTTAATTTCAAAAGGAAGGGTGCTTCCACTGGAAGACAGAACCACGTTTCCATAGAACTAGAAGTTAAGACTGCCACTTGGCCACTTTGGGCTCCTCGTGCCTCTGAATCAACAGGCAAAGAAGGGAATTACTGTACTGGCTGGGGTGACTAATCCTGACTATCAAGGGAGAATGGGACTGCAACTACAAAAGGGAGGTAAAGAAGAGTTTGCCTGGAATACAGGAGATCCCCTAGGACATCTCTTAGTACTACCATGCCCTGTGATTAAAGTCAATGGAAAACTGCAACTACCCAATCCTGGCAGGACTACCAACGGCCCAGAAACTTCAGGAATAAAAGTTTGGGTCACCCTACCAGGCAAAGAACCATGGCCAGCTGAGGTGCTTGCTGAGGGTAAAGGGAATATGGAATGGGTAGTGAAGAAGTGAAGACGATAGTTATAAATACAAGTTATGACCTCATGGCCAGTTACAAAAATGAGAACTGTAATGATTATGAATATTTCTTTCTTGTTTTGCTCTATGTTTGTATATGTACATTAAGCAAATATCTTTGTTTTTTTCCCTATCTTATCCCCTTACCATATGACATAAGTTGTATTAGCTTCATGTGATAATATTTACGTTATAGGATATCAAGTTTAAAAGTGAATATTACCTAAGGACTTGCACCCTATTCTGGGGAGAGTTAGTGCATTTCTGGTTATAAGCAAGGCAGCTGAGTATTGTTAGGTGAAAATATGACAGCTATTGTTTTTACTTAGAAATTAGGTACAGTTTAAAATGATGTGTATGGCTGCCAAGTTGACAAGGGGTGGACTGTAATAGTTAGGTTTATGTGTCAACTTGACCAAGTTATGGTGTCCAGTTGTTTGGTCAAGCAAGCATTGGCCTGATTGTTATTGTAAGACTATTTTGTGGACTTAAACCATTAATCAGTTGCTTTCATCTATGACTGATTACATCTAAGATCAACTGAGGAGATTGCCTTTGATAATGGGAAGAGTTTCATGCAATCAATTGAAGGCCTTCAAAGGAGAAGTGATGATTTCAGCAGTCAGAAGAGAACATTTCCATCTCTACTTCTGCCAGCCAGCTTCTTCTGGGCAATTCTTCAAAAACCTTCATTGGAGTTCCCAGTTTGCAGCCTGCCCTACAGAATTTGGACTTGCCTATCCCCACAGTCATTTGAGACAATTCTTACAAAAACTTCTTAATATTTACAGATATCTCTTGTCAGTTCTGTTTCCCTGACTAATACAGAGATTGTTATGTTCCAGTTTCTATTCTGGAAACTAGGGGTATAGAAGTGAACAACCAGGTACAAATCCTTGCCTTCATAAAGTTTATATGCTGTAGCTGTCCCTGGAAACTGATCCCCATGACTGTACCACATTTTCTGTTGCTTATAACCTGCCTCCTTTGCCTGCAGCTCATTGACAAATGAGAAAAGATCTGCAAAACATCTAAAAGGCAGTTGTAGAAAGAGATCAATTTTTGGAGCAGACAGACCTGGGGCAAATCTTCCTTCTGAGACTTACTAGCTGTGTGAACTTGCACAAGAAACTTATCCTTTCTAAGCCCTAATTTCCTCATCTGTAAAATGGGATGATGGCAGCACATCATCCTTAAGTTTTGTTCTGAGGATTGATATTTGCAAGGCATGTAGCACCATGCCTAAACAGTGAGGGTTCAACATATGATAGCTATGTCGAGTTCTGTATATCAGAAGCAGGGGACTCATGGAAGGGGCTTGGTAGAGAAAGTGACTCAGCATTCAGGAATTGGGACAGGAGGATAGAAGAGTGTAAAGGAGAAGCAGGCTCTAAGCAGGAGTCCCTGGCTGGAGCCCTGGAGCTCAGAGTGGATGGAAAAATAACAGATCGGGAGGTAGCGGCCCTTGCCAGGATCAGCTCTGGTTTAGGAGCCTAAGGGTAAAAGTGGCAAATGGAGCAGGCAGCGGCAGGGCTGAAGCAGTACTCAGGTCACAGGAATCCAGATGACAAAGGGACAGGTACTATACAAAGCTAGAACCCAGGCAGCAGAGCCTGTGTCCACCAGCAAGTCTATTGGACTGTTTACACTATTGCCTTTCTCTGTTCCCCAACCCGTCCCTGCGGTCTCTTTCAGAACCTCACCCCATCCATAATCCATTTTCTCAACCTCTCCCTCTCTATGACTTCTTTTAGATCCATATTTGAACATATTTTCATCTTTCCCTACTTACAAAAACAAAAACCCAAAACTTCCATCTCTGCATCCCTCCAGCTATTGTCCTATTATTTCCTTCCCTTCACTGCCAGACTTCATCTCCTTACTCTTCAACTCACTCCAACCTGGCTTCTACCCCCAGGAGTCCACTAAGTCTGCTCACATCAAAATCACCAATAATAAAGGAAGAAATGCTGTGCTTCCTGGGGCAGGTCCTCTTTGTCTCTGGGCCTCTGTAACCGTTGGCCAATTTGATGTAATTATGAATTCCAAAAATATAATTGGATCATGCTTGTAAACTGATCTGTTAATCTGGGCATGATTAGGTTATGATTAGGGCGTTGAGCCCCACCCCTTTGGTGGGTGGGGAATCGAGTATAAAAGGCAAGGCAAAGAACAGAGTTGAAGCAGTCTTTGAGAAGCAGCTTTAATGTTGGAAAGAAGGCCCCAGGAGAAGAGAAGCGAGCCATTCACCTGATCGCTTACAGCTGACCTTGTGGAGGAAACAGGATCTAAGCCCGGAGAGAAATGCAGCCCCGGGAAGAGAGGAACCCAAGAAGCCTGAACCCTGGGCAAATGTCGGCAGCTGTCTTGCTCCAACACTTGACAAAGGACTTTGGTGAGGGAAGAAACTTATGCTTTATGGCCTGGTAACTGTGGACTCCTACCCCAAATAAATACCCTTTATAAAGACCAACCCATTTTTGGTATTTCACATTAGCACCCCTTTGGCTGACTAATACAGCCTCTATCCTCCAAATGTAAAAGTGGAGAGGGTTAGCTGGTTTCCCCATGCAATGGGTGAGGAATATAGGGCCCCTGTATTAGTCAGCCAAAGGGGTGCTGATGCAAAGTAGCAGAAATCTATTGGCTTTTATAAACGGTATTTATTTGGGGTAAAAGCTTACAGTTACAAGGCCCTAAAAAGTCCAACTCAAGGCTGCTTTCTCACCAAAGTCAGTTGCCACATGTTGAAGCAAGATGGTTGCTGATCTCTGTGAGTGTTCAGCCTTCCTCTCTCTGTTACAAGCTGGCATAGGGCTTGTTTCTTTCTGAGCTTTCTTAGCACTGCATTCCATCAGGCAAATGGCTCATCTCTCTTCCCGGGGCCACAGGATCAATATTCTCTCCTCTGCCGTGTCTATGGAGCTCTCTCTCTTCCTGTGTCTTCTTGAGCGAGTTCCTGTTTATATCAGCCTACCAAGGGGGCAGGGACTCAACTCTGAGTCATGCCCTACTGATGTGGTCGAATCAAAGGCTCTAATTTGATTTAATCATGTAAACTTAAAACCTTTGAATTTAATACAATCAAAGGGTAGCACACCCAGAGGAACAGAAATAGACAGTGCTTATAAACTGGTCTGTTCCTGTGGGCATATTAGATTTTCTTAGATTCAGAGGTTTCACTTTTACTTGATCAAATTATGATTAAGGCTTTGATTGGGCCACATCAGTAGTATGTTGAGTCCCTGCCCCCTTGGTTAGTGGGGATACAGAGAAAAAATGACAGGGCAGAAGAGAAAGTTGGAGTTTTGCTGCTGGAGCCCTGAGAAGTAAATATCCAGGAGAAGAACACAGAAATTGAGAGGGATCTATAGACACAACAGAGGCCCTGGGAAGAGAGATTAGCCATTAGCCTGGTAGCTTGCAGTTGAAGAGACTAGAGCCGGAAGCAGCTGAACCCAGAAAGAAACAAGCCCCGGGAGAGATATGAGACTTATGCCAGCCTATAGCTGATATTGGAAGAAGCTGGGACCATGGAGCCTTAAGAGGAAGAAGGAAGGCTGAACCCTCGCAGACATCGCCTGCAATCTTGCTCCAAGATGTGGCCATTAACTTTGGGTGAGAAAGCACTTCTTATGGTACCTTGAGTTGGACTCTTTAGGGCCTTGTGACTGTAAGTTTCTACCCCTAATAAATACCCTTTATAAAACCCAACAGATTTCTGGTACTTTGCCTCAGCACCCCTTTGGCTAA